>PVJD01008715.1:0-69701 GCA_004026545.1 Mormoops blainvillei
AGTGTCAAATAATCTTAGGAACAAAGTGTGGGGTCAGTTGACCACAGAGACAGAGTTTTGGTCAAACTAGAGATGACATCTAGACCTCAGCTGTGCGTGAGCTGCAGGCCCAGAAAAGCAGCAAAGCCAGGCAAAGGGACGCCACGGCTGACGTCAGGACCAGCTGCACTAATGACACCCTGCCCTGGTGCCGACCAATCAGTGGAGACCGGGACCCTAAGAGGACACGCCTAGACAGGGGACCGTGCCAGTTCTCTCCCTCTGTGGAGCACGCCTGTGCCTCTCCCCCTCGCCTTCACCCAGGCCTGTTCCCTCTCCCTTTGATCCTAAGCCCTTCTTTTGCCTCTGCAACTCATTTCCTGAGCCCCTGCAGCTGAGCTGGTTCACTTTTTCTACCTCCGTGACTCTTCTAAATAAACTATCTGTTATAATTGGAGGCCCTTGGCTCTGAATTTTTTTCCCAGCCAAATTCAAGAACTGGGGTTGCTGCACTGAGGTCTGGTAATGTCCTGGTGCCATTTCCGTGCTAACATGCTTACTTGGCATCCTCCCTGAACTTAAGGACGACTTCTTTGACTTGGAAGGGGCTGCTATTCTTACTTAGCCTAACCGATGGGGCAATCTCGGCCTGTTGCCAACAGTTTATCAGGGCTACAGCGTGGTATTGCAGCCTTGGCATCCATTTTGTTTGGCCAAACAGCCTACAAGGGCCTCAAATTGACATCAGCCTTCTCACGTGCATACCCTAGGCAACAGCCTGAAGAGTTAGAACAGGTTTCTGATATGATTTCCCTGACAGTCCTTGTGAGCAACAGCCTCCCCTGCGTCCGGGGCCTTTTTGGTTTGAATTGCACAGAAATCTCAAAGCATTTTACCCACAGGCCCTAATAAGGAGATGCACCCCAGTCTTGCCTCTCTCTCAGCCTGAATCCAGCCTTGACCTCCTGTGTTAGCCCTTGAAGCACACCATGCCCTTCTTCTAGGACCTATGAGTAATAAACCTCTTTATTTCAATTTTATTTTGGTCTGTTGCTGAATTCTATTCACCATCCACCCTGTGTTCCACTTAACAAATGTTTATTTTATGAACACTAATACCTGTCCAGGTTAAAGAACTTGCTGAAGGGTAGAAGGCCAATAAGAGTTGTTTGAAAACCTGGCTTATTGGAGGGTCCATCCAGGATACATGTTGAGAGTCTACATAAAATCTACAGCTCACGATAGTTGCACAATATATACAGACATTTCCAGCCCTGGTTTCAAGATTGTAAAAGAAAAATTTTGCCTGGGTACTTGTTAAAAATGGCAAGGGAGACTTTATTCAAGGCTATTGCCATAGCGGGGAGAGATTGAACTCAACTGTGAATACAACAGGAGCTCGTAGTGATTTATAAGAGATGGACGGGATGAGGGGCTGGATGGAAAATTACCAAGAGGAGCTTCTTTAGGTATTAAGGGATAAGAGGAAGTTGATTAGAGATCAGGGGTGAGGGAAGAAAAGCTATAGGGCTATCAAGGACGGAGGGATTCTTGATAAACTAAGTCGGACTCTCTGTTAAAACTGAGCTCAGCAGACAGAGGACAAGACCTAGTCAGGAAGGTGACTCTAAGGAACCCGACCAAAGTTTGGCCAAGAAAGGCATCCTTGTCATGGCCACTGCCAAGAGGCGCTAGTAGCCCCTGGACTCGCCTTGTTTCTCATCGACGGAGACTGTGACTTTCTGCTTTTTCATATCCCTTTCTCTGTCTTAGAAACTAAGAGTTTGCAGCCTGGAGTGATCACTTCCTTTGGCAGCTGCTCTATTTGTCCTGGGCTGATCCAAGGCCAGGGAGAGGCGAGTGGGGGTGGGGGTGGCCCATGGTGGCTCAGGAGAGGGGAGGATTAGCTGGGAATTTATCCATGTGGTGTAAATTTTCTTTTTTTCTGGGAAAATACTTCCTGAGTTCTGAATGTCAGGGAATTTACTCCACAGAGTGAACGCTGCTTCCGTGCTCCCAGGATGTCTTCTGAATGAAAAGACAGAGTCTGTGCAGTGATTTGGTCGGAACTCCCCCCGTACAAAGTCCTGTTATGTTTGTGGGCATATTTATACAAAAATCATAACCCAGGAGGGAAAGTCGCTACTGTCCTGTAGGTCTAGATACCCTGAGTGTGGGGGTAGTGGTAAAATTTAGTCCCCTGGCCTCATTTGGGGACCATTACTGTGGCTTTAAAATTCAAGATATATCACTTTCCCAGAAAAGGCAGCCTGGATGTAGACACAGTCTTTGGGTGATTAATGATTAGAATCCCTTAAGAGCGAGCTCTGGAGGAGCCAGACAAATGGAATTAAAATGTTGCATGTTACTTAATGTTCCCTCAGATGGCTCGGAAACTCCCTGCATGTGGGTCATTTGTTATATCCTCTTAAATGTCAGTTACAGTTCCAACTATCTGAAAGTTCAGTGAGAATCTTGATTGTGGGAGGGTTTCTTTCTTCTTTTACCCAAAATTATGACTGTCTTTAAGAGTAATGTTCCATTGTTTCCGTGGTCTGAACAGAAAAATAAAGGTACAAATACATATCCGTAAGAATGAATCTTAGTGCAGGGATGAGCACATAGTAGGCCCTAAACAACAGTAAGCACTGTTATCATTATCACGGGCCATAAGCATTTGGCGTTTTGCTCTGTCCAGAATCTAGTTCTTATGATTGAATCCAGGTTCAGTAGTTGTGTATCAACACCTTTAGTTTGGGGCGGGGAGGAGGGCAGGAGGGTTCAGGTCATGCGGAGGAGGTTGAACCTCAGCAAAGACTAATAATAAAAACCATTAATTACTTACCCAAACTTAACCAGCTGCCAGGCACTTCGCCTGGATGTTGTCATTCATTGTCCACAATGACCCCATGAAGGAGCGCACTGGGGATGGTAAAGAAAGGTGTTGTTACGAAGGACCCCAGACTACAGTGGCTTGAAAGACATGGAAATGTATGTCTCTCTCCTTTGATAGGGCTGAGGAAAGGGGTCCAGGGCGGCGGGGTCAGCTCTCTCTCTGCAGCCGTTTGGAGACGCAGCTCCTTCCATCTGTGTTTCTCCGTCATTCTTTCTCTAATCTTCCACAGCTCTTTGTCTTTGTTGTGGTTACAGTACATACTTGCCACTTTATGGGGCAATTATTGGATCACGGGACCAGTCTTGAATGTGACTGTTAGTTTTTCCAGAAGAGAGAACAACAGCTTCCTTATATTGTATCCCAATTATCTAGCACAGGGTCAGCAAACTATGGCCTGGGGGCCTAATTTGGCTGGACGCCTGTTCCTGGACGGCCCTCGAGCTAAGAATGGCTTTGACGTTTTTAAATGTTTGAAAAAAATCAAAAGAAGAATAACATTTCATGACACATAAAAATGAAAATTATATGAAATACAGAATTCAGTGTTTATAAAGGAAGTTTTATTGGAATACAGTCTCTCATTCATTTACATATTACCTGTGGCTATCATTTACATATCAACAATGGCAGCGTTGAGTGGCTGCAACAGAGACCATATGGCAACAAGGCTAAAAATATTTACTGTCTTGCTATTTACAGAAAAAATGTGCAGAGCCTTGATCTAGCACAGTAACCGTTTTTGAACAAATTGTGCTGGCGGTGACTTCAGGTGCAGGAAAAGTCTTGGCTTGAAGAAGAAAGGAGGAGGAAACCCCTCGTAATATTGTGAGAAATAAACTTTGCCCTTGGGATGCCCTGTACATGGTGGTGTTAATGGGGTCCCTCCTGAGGAACAGGGGACCCTGGACTAAGACCTGGACCTGCCTCCTCTTTTCCCCAGGAAGAAGGACAGGTTTTATTCTGTCTCCATCTCCATCACATTCCGGAAGAGCAGAGAGAACACATGGTACCGTTGCAGAATACTGGTTGTGAAGGGGAGACAACATAGTCCTACAGGGTGGAGGGAAAGGGGAGGGGGTTGAGGGCAAGGCTGTTGAAGGAGGTGGAGGGAAAAGTGGGGGAGGGGAAGGAAGTCCATGGCCCCCCTTACATGTGAATACTTGGGAGAGATTACACTTTTAGTTAATATCAATACTCTGTTTTTAAGAATATGTGGTGACTTCATATCTGACTTTGAATAAATGTTTAAATTCCATCCCTTACAAAGTGCTTCGTGATCGAGCAGGCGGCCACAGCTTCCCTTCGTAAGGCTAGCTAATGCCGCCTCTCCCCTATCGGTGCGGGAGCCTCATGCGCCTTTTCTGTCCCCCCGACATGCTTCGCAGCACAGGCCTGTTCCGCAGACTGATCCTTTTTCTTCCTGGGATGCTTTTCCTCACTGTGGAGCTCCTTGTCCTATGTGAGGTCTCAGCTCAAACATCAACTCCACACGGGAACCTTTCCTGGCAGTCTTCCTTGAAACAGGCTCCTTCCTGTTATTGTTTTCTATTTCAATAGCCCCCACAAAACTTATTACAATTACGAATTATACAATTATTTGTTGGTTTACTTGAATTTTTGTCTTCCCAACCACAATGTAAATTCCACAGAGCAGAGGCTACCTCTCGTTCATTCAGTATTTTATACCCAGCACCTAGCATGTTCAGTCCTTCAAAATGTATTCAATAATTATGTATTGGAAGCTTCCCTAATCTTTGAGGATGCAAAGGCCCATAGGTATTAAGTAGCGCACAGTCTACCAGGAAGACGAGCTTATGAGTAGTTTAGAACAAGAAAAGCACTTGGATTAAGCAGTAACGGTCTGGAGCTATGCGTTTTGCGGAGGATGCCAGGCGCGTCTTTCTTTCCTTTAGAGTCTGGCCCAGAGCTCATCGCTGGCCAGTGCTTCCTTTGGCGTTTTCCATGCAAATGGCTAACTCTTGTCTTAGACACTGTCCATGGGAGTGAAGCTTCAGAGCGGCCCCAGTGAGCATCACCTCTAACATTTACGCCCTTGCCTCGTCTCTGTGTGTAGAGGCAGAATCACGCCGAACCTGCTCCGAATACCACAGGAGCGATAATGTGCTACTGTTGAGGCTGGTATGAAAAGGCAGCTTCCACGGCAATGCTTGGATTTCTTACTCTGGGGAAAGCCAGCCACTGCACCAGGAGGACGTTCCAGCAGCTCCGTGAGAGGCCCACATGGAGAAAAGCTGGGGCCTCTGGCCATCAGGCAGCCCCAGTCTATTGGACTAAAAGTCTAGCTCTTCCCCCAAATCCTGTCCAACAGAAACTGTGAGAGATAAAAATGATCATTAATTCTTTCAGTTACTGACTTCTGGGGCTGTTTGCCATACGACAATGGATAAGTGAAACACCACTCTTTTTAGGACTGTCTGGTTGGTGAGAAAGATAAACATTTAGCATCTCTTTTATCCTTCCTCACTTCTTGCTCTACTTGTGCCCAGCACAAATGGTTGTGGCTGCGTCAGCCAGAGAGAATTTGGGTCCTGTCTCTGTCTTGACGACAGATGCCAGATGTTTGGACTGAATGTGTTCCCTCGGAATTCACACTGTGAAGCCCTAACACTGGGTGTGATGGCATTTGGAAGTGGGGCCTTTGGAAGGCAGTTGGTATTAGATGAGATCATGAGAGTTGGACTGTCATGATGAGGTTAGAGGCTTTAGAAGAAGGAGGAGGAGGAGGAGAGGGGAAAAAGAAGAAGAGAGAGGAGGCGGAGGAAAAGAAGAAGGAGGAGGGGGAGGAGGACAAGAAAAGAAGCAGCAGAAGAAGGAGGAGAAGAAGGAGGAGGAGAATAAGAATAAGAATAAAAATAAGAAGGAGGAGGAGGAGAGAAGGAGAAGGAGAAGAAGGAGAAGGAGAAGAAGAAAGAAGAAAGAAGCAGAAGAAAAGGAAGAAGAAGAAGAAGAAGAAGAAGAAGAAGAAGAAGAAGAAGAAGAAATAAGAAGAAGAAGAAGAAGAAGAAGAAGAAGAAGAAATAAGAAGAAGAAGAAGGAGAAGAAGAAGAAGAAGAAGAAGAAGAGGAAGAAGGAGAAGAAGAAGAAGGAGAAGAAGAAGAAGGAGGAGGAAACTCCCTTTCTCCCAGCATGCACAGGGAAAGGCTGCGAGAGGACACAGAGAGAGGATGGTCACCTGCAAGCTACAAAGAGCTCTCAACAGAAACCAAGCTGGCGCAGCACATAGATCCTGGAGTTTTCATAACTGTGAGAAATAAATTTCTGTTGTTTAAGCTACCCAGTCTATTTTGCTATAGCTGACCAAGCTAAGACACCAGATAATTGCTTTCTTGCCCTTGGAAGACATGAAACATCCCGAGTCCAGAGAGACCTTTGGGGAGCTGAAGCTCTGCTTGGCAGTGAGGGGGTGGTAACAATCTTTTACGTTTGAGAGGATGCATAAGAAGACTGCAGGGCCTTGAAAGGAGGCCACAAAAAGGATGGTACTGGGGTTCTGATTCTGTAAAATTTCCATTCAAAGGATCAAGTGTGAGACTTATGGACAAGGTAAAGGACAGACAAGAAGGAACATTCCTCCAGTCACATGGAGACTCAGACAGCAATGACTGGCTCAGCCAAGCAGGCTGCCACTCTGCCATCACATCCCTTTTTAGAAATGCCACCCTGACTTCCTGATTCCATAGTGAGGCAGAAACTTGCCACTTACTGCACCTCAAAGGGGACTCTCATTGGTGCACCCTGGTCTCATGTTCACTACCTGCCTTAGAGACAGGTGTATTCCAGGTGCTGACACCGTATGCACAAAGGTTTCTGGAGGAGTGCTCTTGGGACCACCACCTGTGGAAGGGAAAGGAGGAAAAAGCAGGTTTAGGCACAGGGACAAGGTGTGCTGTGATGCAGTCTCAATGAAGGTTTCAGCTGATCCCTCAGGGGGCTGTAAAGCTGGGATAGCCCTTCAAAAATGTCCCACACTGGGGAGAAGGGGATCAGACATTTATATGCCTGTATCACCTGGTCATTGCTAGTAGACTGACCTGGGAAGGTTGTGTGACCTTGGCTGTGCTGTTTCTCTTAAACTGGGCAAGTCCAAAGTAGTCTGACAGTGGAGGGCTGCCTGGGGGCAGAGGTCCCATCAGCTGGCAGAGGAAGGCCTTTGGTTTCTGGCAGATTTGTCATGATGTTTACAGGAGATCGACTCAGGCAGGTTAGCATAGCCTGAGGACAGGGTGTGGCATGAAAGAAGGAAGAGCCCGTCTGCAATGAGGAAAGGGAACCTGGGGAAGTTAAGTCCCTCACATCCTCAGGTCAAAGATGCACTTCCAGGTGGGGCCTTTTTCCTAACCCAGACCGGCTGATTGGGCTCCATGTGGTACCATGACTGTGGTAACTGCAACTGCTTCTCTGTATGCTGATTCTGCTTTTAGAAGAAATAGGATTCAAGTAAACAACAACAACAACAACAAAAACGACAACACACAAAGCTGCAACTATTATTCTCTTAAATTTTGAACCTCAGTCAGTTCTTTGTGTAACTTAATTTTTACCTTTATTTGTGCGTGAGAGAAGATTCAGTTTCTATTTCTGGAGGCCTGACTGTGTCCCTCATGCGCTCACATGTCACCTGGACTGCGAGTTAGTCCTTCGGAAAAATATCTGCAGATGAATATTCTTCAGCTTGGGCTAAAAGTCAGATGTTAAGATATCATGGGTTTTGAAAAGATTTATTCTGACTTTGGAATTGGCGAGCTGATAGGTGTAGTGTGTGTGTGTGTGTGTGTGTGTGTGTGTGGTGGGTGTACAGCGGGGTCTGGAGGAGCAGCTCGAGGTCTGACTGAACTGACCTGTCAGAGCCTCTGGTCTCTGAGTGCTTGGCCATGGGGCTGCTCTGTTGTGGCCACAGTTGTGATGGGAATTGCTACACTATAACTCTTCATTCTCGGACTATCTTTTTTACACTTGTGCTTTAATTTTCTAAACTATGGGAGCATTTAAAAGCAAGGGGGGACAAGGATATTGAGGTTAAACGAGGAGACAGAGATCTGGAGATTGCATTTCTTTTTCTGCACTGAGACCACAAGGCTTTTTCTGCCAAATGATAACAGAAGTATTTCCTAATCAAACAGAGCATTGTGCGTGCCATTCAGAAATGTGTTCCTGCTCACTTCACAGCTCCAAAAAGGAGTTGACAGGCATCAGAAGGGAAGAATTGTAGCTAACGTAGGAATAATAGAAATGAAAAAATCAATGCAGAGATATAATTGAATGTAAGAACTGGAGGTCGAGGTAACTGAATAGCAATACTGTGAGCAGAAATCAAGGGGGATCAAGTAACTGCAAGAGGAAGCAATTCACAGACGAGCATCTTGCCCCTTGCTGGGGTACGGGTCCCCAAGACTGTGGACGCCATTGGGCATACTCGCTCAAAGAGAGGTTCCCTTCGAGTTTATTTCCATGACCCTTTGTTTTCCCTCTATAAAGGATACCTTGAGACCTGGAATGAATCCACGGCTGTGACTTTGCTCTGCTATAACTAGACCTGGGCACATCCGATCCTGTCCTTGCGACTACCTCAGCAGCAGAATTCAATCGCTTCCTGTCGCCTCACTCGGTCGAGGCACACCTGACCAGAACAATGACCTGAAATCCTGAAGCAGCCTCAGAAAACTGGTTCCATCCCTCCCGTCTCAGTTCCTGGAAGAAAATTCCAGTTAAAAGTACTATTTATTTTCTTTTGCCAAAGGAGAGATAAAGAGAAGATTTTAATGTGTTCTTCTGGGGAAAGTGAGTGCTCTTCATGGGCATTTTTCTTATAAAACCAAAATACTGTAACTCCCCTTGAGAAATACATGTTTCTCTAGCACAAGGTCCTTCACAGACTTTGCCTATCAATTCCAGTGAAATCAATATTGCATTATGGTTGGAGTCAGGAGATTTGGATTGTGTGACCTTGGGCAAGTCACTTAATCTCTCTGCCACAATCTATGGGAACAAACTGAAAATAATTCTAGCCACTTCAAGAAGGGAGAGTAAGATTAATGACAGCAAGGGTTTTAGACAATTGTCTCTATGGAGGTTTTGCCCACTCCTTCGCTGTGTGTGTGTGTGTGTGTGTGTGTGTGTGTGTGTGTGTGGTTTAACGCTTGATTTTCTTTAGAATCAGAATCCAGCTGCCCACATATTGACACAAAGACAAAGCTACAATGCTCCCAAATGTAGGGTGGCGATGCCTCCACCCAGCTGAATATTATATCTCTGGACACAGTGAGCATTTGTCGGTGTCCTCCATTTCTTCTTTGTGGGAGGAGGAGGAAGGCAACAGAAAAGTCCATTTGGAAAAGAATTCTTGCATATAGGTTACTCTCTTCACGTTTTTAGAATTAAAAAAGTCACCCGATCGATTCATTTTAAATTTTGCAATCATCTAAAATCCCATATTGTGGGTCCGGACAAACCGCTTTCCTACTCAGACAATCTTAATAGACTTCTATGCCCAGTAAAGAATTCTGAACTTCTTAGCCCTGACCCCCAAATATAATTTGTATATTTCTATGCTGTGCTTTTGCTCAGCCCATTTTATTAACTTAGCAGTGAGTCAATGTAAGGCAACTGTCCTCTGATTTTCTGCATTGACAAAGTACTCCCCTCTTCCCATTATTCTAAGCATGCATCGCTGTCGTGGCTCTTCCAGGAGTAATTCACATCTACAACAGTTTATTTACAGGGACTACATCTCTCCAGATCTTCCCTAGTATTTTGTGCAGACCTGGTTTCATGGATGAGACTGCAGGATCCTAGTAGATGGAGGCAGATTTTACCTCGTCCGTCGAAGGCTCTCTGGCATCCTCACACAGTGGTGCCCTTAATGCGCAGGTATTTGATGGTTTTCCATTGACTGACTTTCTGAGCCTCTGGCCTCGGTGTCCAGAGAAAGGAATGCATGTGAGTTTCAGAGAACGGGCCAGCCAGCAGTTCCTTACTTTAAGCCCTCCTCATCAGCTTTTGAGTTCGTGAAATTCCTCTGAGCTTCAAGATATAGTGTTCTTAATTTTTAGTGCTATTGTAAGTATTTATATTTCCTGTAGCTTCAGAGGTATTTCATTTGGAAGTTGGGGAACTGTATTAAACACAAACAACTAGTTGCTATTTTAAAGTGGAAATCCATTTTTGTCGACATTCTAAAAGTGCATGGCAAACAGATGCTCAAAAGAAAACTACAGACTATATGAAGTGAGTTTATAAAACCAGAAAATGGCCTCTGTTTTCCACACACGAAATCACTGTGCCTCACTCTGCCTACACCTGCTTCTTTTGTTACCAGCACACGAGCTCTCTCCTCCTCAGGCCTACTGGTAGGCTGCTTTCTCTACACGGACCCCCGCCCTTGACCCCCCACATCTCTCTCCATCTGCCTCCATCCTAGACACTACTTTATCCTTCATGACTCAGGTTAAATGTCACTTTGTCACAGACGCAGCCCCTAACCTCTCAATATGTATTTGATTGGATTCCACCATTACGTTATTTTCCAATATCTCATACTTTCCTTTAGGGCCCTTCTTACAGTCTGAAACTGAATATTTGTGTGTTCATTTCTAGAAAATCTCTTACCTTCCTTAACCTCAGCTCCAGCTGCATATGGTGTATTCTCTAAAATGGCAGCAGAGATGTGTTTCCTCCGACACTAGCATCACAGTGTAGCATCGTTTCTTGCATGTGGGTTGGAGACAGGGAATAAAAACGTATTTTCAAATAAATGTTGAGTACACAGAGATGATTAAGAATGAAAATAGCTTATGTGATTTACATAGGTTTATACACTTTATATAAATCTTCAGATGCTTTTTATAGCTTGTACATTTTCACAAACACCCTTTGTGGAATAATGACACTCTGTGAGGCAGATGACACTGTAACACTCAACATCTGTAAGTCCTGAATCGATTTCAACACTCTTTCAGTCATTTCTCCAGAAAGAGTTGCTGCTGACAAAGCAAACCTTCCAAAAAAAAAAAAAAGAGAGAGAGAGAGAGAGAGTGAGAGAGAATGGGAAGGCTCAGAGCTATTCTAATTCTGGACTTAGTCTAGTATTGCTTAGAAATAATTTCAGGAAATCTGAAAAGACTGAGATAGTTATTCAATGAACACATCTTAAATTGAACACATGTCAAATCCTCATGGCACCTCCTGATGGTGCCTCACTAGTGTGAGAACTTTAAACACATTAACGATGTTTAATCATTCTATCTTTTTAAATTACAAATGGCCATTACTCTGTATAGTAGCTTTGACATGTGCAAAATATTTTTTGAATGGATTGGACCCTATTGGAAATGCTCTATGATAGCTAGTTTCCTTCTTAATGTAATCTTATGGTTAAGGCTTTAAAAGTAAGGAGCCTTTTAAAACACAAATAATTGCTCTTTGTCTGTCTCCTTTGCTGGTATTTAGTTGGCTATTGGGTTTTCTCAAAGAAGAGCTCCTGTACAGAAAGCAGTCCCATCCCGAGGCAAACCGTCCCTTAAGAAACTCGCTAACTCAGCCCACGCCTTCCGCGAGCATAATTCTATTCTGTGCCTTCATAAGCAGGAAGGAAGAGAAAACATAGCCTAAAAACTACTAAGACTCACTTCTTCTCCCCTTTACAAAACCGAAACAAAGCAAACTTCTGTAATCTAGATTACTTAAATCAACAATGATCAGTAGAGAGAAAAATTGTGCTGTGAAAATGAGGCCCCAAGGTCTAAAGGAAACTTAGCAGAGGGCTGTGGGAACTGAGCTGCACCCGAGGCAGGAATGGGGGTCCTGTTTTGCGCTGTTTGTGCCTCTGTGAAATCGCAGCGCGGTGAGCCCAGGCATAGCTTTGTAGTGAGAGCTGGACAGGGCATTTCACACAAAGCCCTCGGCATAGTGCCTGGCCTGTAAGAAACAGTGGCTGTTAAGATAACCCATATCTGTAAACACGAATCTAAACCATGCCATCCTCGTAAATGTTCCTTTGCTTAATGAGTGGTCCCCCGCTCTTGAAAAAAGGAAGCAACTGATGAAGATAAAAAAATGGTTTAAACTGACTTTATAACAGTCATATAATTAAAAATGTAGACATTTTAAATAAGAGTGAATAAATGATTGGACACTTGTGTGTGTGAAAGATAAGAGTGTGTGTGTGTGTGTGTATACACATGTATGTGATTTTCTTACAGGAAAATGAAGAAATCTTAGCATGGTGGGTGGGCATTAATATTCTAACCAGTCAATGATGTCTCCCACTGTGGATGGTACCTTGGCGTTACCAATGCCTGCCTGGGCACGCCTGTGGAGAAAGGGATTCCCTATCTTTCATTGTTTTCCATCTGTTTCTAATTGAGGGAAAAAGAAGAACAAAATGGGAATACCCTTTGTGGTTTAGTTAGATTTCACCTTGTACCCTTTGGGGAATAAATTAATTGAATGTGTACATTTTTCCTAGTACAGAATATGTGCTTCTACCCATCTCTTCCATGTGGTCATTCCAAAGTCCCCAGATGTGACACTGTGTTAATCGCAACCTAATGCCTGACAACAAAAAATAGAGGTTCTCTTCTCTGTTCTTTCTGTGTCACTCTGATTAAAGAATTCTTAAGGATGGGACTTGAAATACTGTGCAATTTCTAAGAAAATCACCAAGCTGTTAATGCAGTAAATATCTGTTTAATTTACAAACATCAGTAGTATAACTGATATTAGTCTGGAGAAAGACAAAGCACACTGAATTATACATGTACATCTAATTTTCTCTGTAAAAAAAGGTTTTGGAAAGAAACATCTGCATCTTTACAGGATACCCTGGGATTTTAAGGAGGGAAGAGCACAGTTCACTATAAATCATTATCAATTCTACATTGTGATTTAGCAGCAAACATGTTAACATGGGAACATTAAGGTAACAAAGGAGCTTTATTGATTGGAAAAAAAAAATCACAGTTCTTGACATTACAGCCTTTTCTCTCACCCCCCACCCCCCGCAAAAGGGCCAACAAGGTCAAGGGAACATTAATTTGTCAAAGATCTACTTTCTAGCATCGACTGCTACACACCATTTCTGTTCAGTGAGGACAGGTTGCAGAGGGGCTTCTTTCTATACAGGACTGTCTCACTCAAGGACTTGACATACTCTCTGCAGGTGTCCTGAGTGAGGCTAGTAGGTCAGTGACACCGGTGGTCAGATGTCAAAGTAAACAAACAGACCAACACGCATTTATCCCAAGATAACACCCTATGTTAGTACTAGTGCCAAAAAAAAAAAAAAATCCTGATTTTTAAGTTTGAAAAATGTACAAAAATATCAGGACAATTATAAATTAATATATATTAAAGCATCGAGAAACAGCAAAAGGATGGCCTAAAATGTTAAGTACAATGTTCTTTGATACAATAAATATTTCTCATCGAAACTGAATACTGTATAGGGCTGTTTAGAATTCATAGAAACAAAAATTCATATTATTACTAATTTATTTATCAATAATCTATTGGTTCTTTATCATCTCTTTTATCATTTATATTACAAAAAAATTAATACTGGAAAACGGTAGATAAACACTTTTGTGTGCTTCTTCTGCTAACATGCTGACGTTTAAAAAGAAGATAAAATTTTAGCATTCCTGTCTTCTCTCATGAATGGAACCCAGGTTTTCGGGACACTATATTTTGCACAAAATATTTCTCATCCCCTTGTTCTCTGTGCGAGTGCTGGGTCCCATTCCTCTGCCTGACCTCCTCACTGACACACATGTGCTTGGTCTATCCTCGTGAATGCAGACGTGGATGAGGGCAAGTTCACGCCCCCGCGCAGGGCTTGGGCCTCCCTTGTATGTATACGAAGTACGTATACGTGCTTCGGCTTGTCTTCAGCGTGTTCCAGGGATGGGCCCGAGACGCCACGGTTCCCGCCGTTGTTCTCATGGCTCCGGGGTTATCTGCCTTCACATTTCTCCAGCGTCATGGAAGCTGTAGTTCAAGCATTTCTATTTTTTTTTTCCAAATGCAGAAAAAAAAGTCTTTATTCTCATAATAAAAATAAGTCTGTTCTGTATTTTACAATATATTTCAAATATTTCCACTATGAAGCTCTCATGAGTCCAACGTGGTCAAGGAGGAGAGAACATCTTCCAAAGACAAGAGGGGCCAGGGAGGCGGTTAGGAGGCGCACCTGGTACAGCCGCACTTGACCACCTTCTCGACCTCGTCCACAAAGGAAGACCCATCAGTGCATTCGAAGGAGTATTTCCGTCGTTTGCTCCTCAGGGGCCCGCAGCACTGCCCTCCGGCACACCCGCCTCGGCATTCCAGTCGCGAGACCTTCTTGGTTGTCTGGCAAGCGGCGTAGCCCTGCTGTTTTTGGTAATAATCTCTAATCCGCTCCCCTTGACAAGAGACTTCTAGGGAAGAAGAGAAAGGACAGGCGCTGTAAGGGCAGGCTCTGCAAGCGCGTCATGCAGGGTGACCGAGAATCCACACCTGCGATCAGAGGTGGCGCGGCTGCTTCCTGTTTGCAGCTGCGATTGTTGGTGTTGCGCTTCTATGACACATTAGGGACTGGTGGCATGGCCTGCTGCTTTCTGCATGCTTTTTGGGCCTTTATTTTTAGCCGAGTGCATACCATCAATGTGAACTATAAATACTATGGCCATTGGACTGACAAGAATATTGGATTCCTAAGTCTTTTCATTTATGACAAAAATACACATCTTCTGTTTTTACACTCCCAACAGCTGGTTCTGTTTACTGGAGGGAGCAGTTTCAGAGAGTATGCAATTTAATTTATTAGACCTGGGGTTTAATATCATCCAATCTGTTACTTAACACAAGTAACATTCCGTTAACTTCTTAAATTACCCTGGTAGGAACTAGTTCAAAAAGCACCATCTGCTAAAATCTTCCATGGGCACGTTCCTCTAGTCTGGTCCCCTGATACTCAACCAAACCCATGCCAGGCAGAGGCAGGACATGCTGGTCACGCAGACACGGGAGAAGGGGAAAGGTGGGCTAGCAAATCAACCTGGTTCCATCTTTCTTGCCTCCATAATGCGCTGGGATAAATTAGTACGATTCTAAGGTCAGAGGTGATTTCATCCTCAAACTAGAACCAAATTATCAGCTCCCTCTTCTCTGTGTGGGAAGACGAATTAATAATGTCCTTGGGTGGGAACATCAGGTAAAGGTAAGAAAGGAGTCAGGTTAAGTGCACTTCTATGGAAGGTAGAAAGGAGTATTTCCACCGCAGATCGAGATATGAGCAGGTGTCCAAAGGCAGGTAAAAATCTCGCAGAGGAGGTTAGGGCAGTTCCCATCTGCTGCCTTCAAAACACTGGGAAATCAATCGGCAGCAGCAACTACAAGTCATATAAAGGCCCAGCATTCCCCCCACCACTCCCCTCTCTCTGGCTCTCATCCATTCTTTCTTCCTGTCTCTCTCTTCAAAGACAAGTCCCCTCATGCTTTTCTAACATGGGGAGGTGCCCAGCTGGGCTGGCTTACCTCGGTCACAGCTGTCCCCTGTGTATCCACTGCTACATTCGCAGTAGGGCTGCCCCAGCCCCGAGAGCCTGCATTTCCCGTGCTTGCACTTGATGGCCTGGCAGGGGTTATACAGGTCCTCCTCTTCATCACAGAGGACGCCCCCATGGCCCTCCAGGCACTTACAGCTGTAGGAGAAGGCATTGATGGGCAGGCAGGCGCCATGCACACATCTGCAGGGAGGAGGGCGCAGGAATGAGAACGGGTTAGCAGAAGGGGTGACGATGGGGGGGTGATGATGGAAGAAACATGAAGGAGACAGTTTGAGGAGCTCATCTCTACCCCCCAACCCCCTCCCATAGGGTTTGCTTTAAGAGTTGCAATCTGGGTGTTTACGTACCAAGTATCACAAACTTACTTATTTCCAAGACAGGGGTCATTGGTCCTCTGGTCACAGAGGGGCCCCGTCCATCCTTCCTCGCACTCACAGGTGAAGCCCGATGGGCTGCCGGCCTGGCACGTGCCATGGGCACACACCTTCTTGTGGCATGGCTCGCAGCCCGGCAAGATGCCGGTTTGCATGGGCACCTTGCGGAAGTCCTGCAGCTCGCTGTTGATGTAGAGGTTGCGGATGCAGCCGTGGAAGCTGGTGCCGTTCTGCCCGGGGGCCTGGCGCAGGGCTGCAGCCACGTTGTTTTTCCCGGGCATGCCTGGGGAGGGACAGCAAGTCAGAGGTCAGGCTCTTTGGGGACTCCTCAGCCATTTGCCACCCAGATGCTGCTCTTAGCTCTTCCAGTTGGGTGGTTGTCTGTGTGACACTTCTTTAGGAGAAACTGATGTCATGAGCATCCAGTCCTGTGGGCCTCAACCGGGATGCACTTTACAATCCCGTGGGCTCTTGGAGGAAATACTGATGCTTGGCACCTCAGCCCAGACCTCCTTGATCCGATTTTCTGGGCAGGGTTGGGGAGGGAGAAGAGATGTATATTTCCTTGCTTTTGTTTTTGACAAGACACTCTGGGAAATTTTAATGAACAACTAGATAAAGGGCCTAGTTCACTGATGGCCAACCTTTGATCTTTAATATTTGTTTCAGACCAAACCTGACATGGAGGAATACATATATACAATCTGAATGGTAGGACTGGGAAGGGGGAGGGGGTGGTGCATGCTCCTCTCTCAACACTCACCCCCTCAACCTGGACATGACCTCCCAGAAGCCTAGAGTTCCACAAAATGAGGTTAGTAATTCCCTGTCTCTTGAAGACTAAGGGCCCAATCCTGTCTCTTGAAGACTAAGGGCCCAGGGCCCAAAGAGCTGGGGTGGCATAATCAATGCCACCCAACAGGTCTGAGTCAGAGTTAGGCAGGTGAGATGAACCTTGCAACCTCTCGAACACAGTTCAGTCTGTCCAGGTTCAGGAGGTGAGCGCTAGGGCTCTCAGTGACCACGGACGCTGGCCCTGCCAAGCTCCAAGCTGGTGACTAGCCCAGCTCACCACTGACAACATCCAGAGGCCAGTCGCGGATCTCAGTGCCTGAAAACACTCACCATGCTTCCTATCAGGATGGCACCTCATTCACATTTCGTTTTTTCCTTGCTAATGGAGAGCGAAACCATCATATCCCAAGAAATCGGAAACACAAAATAAATTCCTCCACACAGAGAATGTGCAGCCTTTGTATATATTCATTCCACCAGTGATAGTCATCTAGTAACCCACATTTGGCAACGCTGAGGAATCTTTCCACAGCTTAAGCCAGACCCCAAAATAGTTCCTGGATGGACTCCGACAGAAGGCAACTGTCCAGGTCACTGTGGGAGGCTCCCAGGGCAGCTGACTTTCTCCCTGGTGTTCATGTCCTTGTTGTGCCTGGACTCTGAGCTTCTAGTTGGAGCGTCCTGGGCATTCGATGGTTACGAAGGCCAAGGCCCTCACCACTCTCTGGGCCCTGCCTTGTGGCAGCATCACATTTCTCACCCAAAGGAGCCCTGTTTGCAGGCGCCAAAGTCAGGTAGCAGGGTGCACACCACGACAAGGCTGGAGGTCCAAGTCTTGACTGTTGGTGCTGCGTGCACTTGGGCCAGTCATTTCCCTTCTCGGAGGCTTGGTTTTCTCATCGATAACATGAGTGGATGGACAGTTGTTTCCAAGCTGGTCACAGGTAAGAACCAGCAGACATGCATGCTCAGAAGGTGGCTCGCCGGCCCCCTCCCTTCCTCCCTGCCTGCCCCGCGAGTCTGACTCAGCAGGAAGGCCCTGCGTGCAGGAGTCTAGACGTTAACATGCAACTCAGGTGACTCTGATGCAGGTGGTCCACAATCACGCCTGGACAGCCCTGAATCGTGTCTTGGCTTTGAAGTTCCAGAGTTCAGGTTTTTTACCTACGTCCATCTGGCCTTGGAAACTGGGGTGCTTCTGCAGAGCAAGGTCAGAAGGATGGAATGTGCCACTTCCAGGGAGGACTAGTGACAGGAAATGCCTTACTCTGGGATAAGATGTTCTAATTTAACCTCATCTGTCTATCATAAATATGTGGACTTTAATGTCCACATATTTACGGCCTTTCTTCAGAGGTTTAAAAAGAATACCTTCCCAAGCTGTTTTTAATAGCCCCTTTTGACTGGGTTCTAACAGATATATGTGCACGTATCAAGATTAAATACAGACTGGTGATGGGCCTCAGCAGGGACAAACAGGAAATGTGTGCCTCTGATTCCCAAGGCGAACAATCGTACCAGGTCTTAATTGACACTAACAAGCAAAACAGAGAGACTCATAGGGAGAGAGGCGGGGGATGGCTTTGGTGGGGTGGGGAGGGGGAGGGAGGGTGGTGGAGGTGGAAGAGGGTATAAGAGGGAAAAACAGTGATGGAAAAAATGCAGGAAAAATGAACTACTAAAAAAAGGCACGGATCCATGTTTTGTTTTGATTTAGCTTGTCTTCTATGCCATGGGCTGCAGCTGGAGTTCAATCAACAGATAACCCAGTAGGAGGTTTTTAGGCTTAACAAGCTTTACATGTTTCAAAATGACAGTAAAGGGATTAAGGGTCAGGGCTGGGGTCTTCTGTCCAGTGGTGGCGTTAGGAGATTTGTGACACATTGGTGGGTCTTTATGTGTAGGTCTTAACTCTTGTTTTTGAGCCATTAGGTAATACTACATGGATTATTATATAGAAAAGCATAAAGATTAGATTGTTCTGTGGTGAGTAAGGGCTATATCATGGGTAACTGATAGCCCCAGAGGGAGGTACAGTTGCCTCCCTCTTTTGCTAGAGCATACTTCTGTAAGGGGCCTATCTCCTTTGCCACCTGCCTTCCGCATATAGAATTCAGGGCTGCAGTTTTATGATTGCTTTGTACGTCTTTTTTTTTTTTTTTAAGGTTTAAAAAAATTTAATCTTTATTGTATTTTTTTTTCATTACCATTTAGTCCCCTTCCACCCCCCTCCCCCCAGCAATCACCACACGGTTGGGCTTAACCTGAATCACCCTTGCACTCTGAGTTAGAAGGAAATTTGTCTACTCTGTTCTCTGGCAGTGAGGTGGGGATGGAAGTGGTTTCCTCAGGCCCGGGTGGGTGGCAGCGGCACTGGGTACACATCCAGCTCTCTACCGGCAGAAGGACGACCACTTTTAGTTTGGAATTTAAAACATTCTTTTCTTCTTTTTTGAAAAATGTTCTGACCCAAGCACTCCCATTCTGTAATTCCCACCTTCCCCCACCATATGCTAGAAGGGTTTAAAAAGATTTAATGAAATGGTTTCTCATGAAAGCAAAATGAAATCAAGAGCAAATCCAGGAAAAAAGAAAAAGCCACAAACCTTCGACTGCATCCCTTTATGGTCTATGTTAATCAGTGAGTGGCAATGCAGGTGGCTTTGGGTCAGACAGACCTGGCCTTAAATGAGGTGTCTATCACTTCAGAGCTTTGTGAACTTGGATGAGTTTTATGAAGTCCCTGAGATTGCCTCTTCGGGACTGTAAAACAAAAAAAAATCATACCTACTTCCTCAACTGTCTGAGGAATAATATTGTAAAAGAAGTATTGTGTTGGGCACACAACATGTGCTTAGTACATATAATTTCGTTCACACGTCGGGTTCATCTGTGCTTTGCTTCAGCCCTCCCAAGGCAACAGCTGTGAGCTGCAGTTCAGGTACAAAGGAAGGCGTCCGCCTGTTAGTGAATCTCACAGTTGTGATTCCCATGTAGCAGCTAGATCAGTCAACTTGCTGCACAGACTTAACATGTGATATACTTGATTACTTGAAGAGGTGTCTGCCTGCCCCATTCTCCTGGGCACAGGGGAGATCGTTTTTTTCAGCTCTCCTTCAGGCATCTATTAACTTAGTTCTCAGCGCATGGGAAATGCTCGCTAAATTTTCACTGAATGGAACCAGAGACTTTTAACTGTCTCTAAAAACTCGAAAACCCCATCGAAGTGCTAAAGTTTTCTATTGCAAATGATTGAAAATAAAAGTGGTCTGGCCTTTCAAGATAATTCCAAAAAATGCTGCCAGGGAAGGCTTTGGGGGGTGGAGAAAATTGTGTCACAGCCAAAGGTTACTCTTTTGAAGGGAATGATGGAACTTCATAAAATACCTGTCATGGTGAAGAAATCAGTTACATTGGCCTGCAGAAAAGCTTTAGCTTATTTATCTGTGAAATAGGTTAATTTTATCAGCCATTTCACCTCAATTCAATGCGATTTAATTCAACATCACAGGCTTTCTTGCTCCTTTGCCTGAAATCTGAAATTCTATGTCTCCAGTTTATGTTGGCTCCTCCCGATAGAGGCAAGAGTGGAAGCTCTCTCCTTCGTTGATCCTCTCCTCTGGGCTCCTTCAGGATCTTGCTCATACTTCTTTCCTCACCTATTTACTCATCTGACTTCCTGCTTAAAAATAAAGTCCAAAGTCTTTATTACTCCAAGCCTGAATCCACCTGCCCAGCCCTCTCTCTTGTTCACTCACAATAAGGTGACAATTGAACAAAAATATTTCCTATTACCCCAATACAATGTGTACATTTAGTTGGTTTGTAAGTTCATTCATCCATCAATTTCATTAATATTTATCCTGTCATCTCCATCAGTTGGCAACTGGTGGTCCAGACATTCCTGGCATGGTGACACGCCAGGGAAGCTGGGGTGAGGTCATGCACTCCACAGTCTGTATCAAACTTGTTTCATCCTTTTTTTCACTGTCTGATTTGACCTCTCACTGCTTCTTTTCCCACAGGCCAGATCAAATAACAAGATGAAATTCTATGATGTATAAATCACCCAGCATGTGATAGACACAAAGAAATATTAATGTTCTTCTCCACCCCAACAACACATTCAGTTAAAACCGGAGCTGGATTACAAGACAGTCCCTGAACAGCTGTCTAGGGCTCTGCCATTTCTATTGTTGCTCTCCATCTTTCAGCGATTGATCACTATTGGTCAATGACCATGACACCAGGCAGCAAAAACTTCAGAATCAATTTTTGATGAGAATCACAGGGTTTGGGACCCATTGGACTTGGAAGAGAGCTTACCTCCTACGTAGAGTGGGGAATCAAAATTCAGAGTGGACTGCTTTGACAAGTTGGTGATTATTTTGGGGCTCCCTCCATCCACGGAAAGGGAGAGACTCTGATCCAGGGCGAGTAGTTCCACAATGTGAAAGTTTCCATCATTGATCGTCTCTACACTACAAACAAATAAACAAACAAATAAACAAGCCACACTTAGATGATGCTTCCATGTTTTCCATATTAAGTCACAATACAAACTCCAATAAACAGTTTAGGAAAAAATACTCCTATCTAACATTAATAAAGATAAAAAAAACATTAGTTGATTTAAAAATAAAAGATTATTTTCGATGTGATATTATTTCTATTCTTAGCAACAGATTTAAGCTTGTTCTTCCACTGGGAGAAGTGGAAATGACTACAGTTTATCATTATCCAATTATGTTTTCTTAATATATGAGGTCTGTCTAGAAAAGTCCAGCCCTTGTTATTATAATGAGAATGGTTTGTGTGACATCAACATAACCTGGCAACCAAGGAGAGTGGACTGGAATGCACATGCATGAACAATGGCAACTTCACTGTACTAGTCAGTGGGGGTGGTAGATGCCATTGAGTGAGCAGGTGTACTGTGTGGCCATCACATTCAAAGTGATTGAATGGGTAGAGCAGCAAATCTGCATCGAATTTTGCATTAAGCTTGAACATTTCCCTGTGGAAGTTATTCATATAATTCAGAAGGCCACAGCTATGGACAACTGGTGATTGGCAGGTTCATCATGACAGCGTGCCTGCCCATGCATCCCATCTTGTTCAGAGTTTTTTTGTGAAACATCAAATCACCCAAGTGACTCAGCCCCACTACAGCCCAGGTTTGGAGTCTTTGACTTCTGCCATTTCCCCAAACTAAAATCACTTTTGAAAGGGAAGAGATTTCAGACCATTGAGGAAATTCAGGAAAATATGATGGGGCAGCTGATGGTAACTGGGAAAACCATGTGAGGTCCCAAGGTGCCTACTTTGAAGGGGACTGAGGAGTTGTTGTCCTATGTACAATGTTTTTTTTGTATCTTGTATCTTCTTCAGTAAATGTCTCTTTTTCATAGTACATGGCTGGATACTTTCTGCACAGACCTCATATAGAAATTACAAAAGATACCTGATGTATTTACTGTTAAATGCCACAAAAGTTGCGTTTACTAAGATACTGTTAATCCAAATTCCATGCAGAAGACAAGAAACCTACACCTGGGTGAAATATCTTCTACAGACATTAGCATTAGCAGATAAGGTGGCTTCTGCTCTTCTCAATACTGCACATAATGGCTTATCAGAATCAAATGTACCCAGATACCGGATGACCCAATGTGGTAGGATCACTGCACTTTTAAAAATTTATTAATTTGTTATACTCTTACTTTCTTTGCGTTTTTCAGAGGACCACCCATCAACTGATACTGCTAGGAAGAAGTCTATGTTCAGTGGACAGGAGGGAATGACAGATTAAACAGATGGTAGAGCACAGTCATATCTAGGCGTCTACTGGTGACAGTGGTCCCTCAGGGTTTCTTCTCTAACTTTATAGGGCAAGGTCCAAAAATGGCTCTAAAAATTTTGAGGGGGCTTATGAAAATTCATAATATAGATTAAAAACAAGGTTAAGAAATTCAGCTAAATAAAAGAGAAGGATTGAAAATAAGATGAAGTTGGGTGCCATTTGTAAGGAGGTGCCATATGGTGTTAAAATGTGGCCATGAATCTCACGAGCGTGTTGCAGCAAGAACAGATGAAGACGAGGATCAAGACGCCGTGTGTGTCAGTATTACACTCACCTTTCACTACAGACACAGCACGGGGTGTAACACGAATTGGGACCAACAGTAAACAGTGGATATCAAAGAGCTAATTAATAGTGTTTTGACTGGAAAGATTTTTTAAATGGCTCAAAAATGAAAATATCCAAGCGCATGTTCGAGAGATTGGGAATATCTACTATTCCTTGCACAAGGTGTTTACTGAAATTTCCAGGCACTGACGTTGCAGTTGGCAAATAGGTCAATCCTGGAAAACAGCAGAAAAACATACTGACATTTCTGCAAGGTTCTTGCTGCAGAAGTCTAATCTTATCCTATTTTTTTTTTTTTTTTTGCCTACATAGGCTAGAAAGGTTTTGTGACGATAACAATATAAAGCATTCTGCAGAACTGTGAAAACGTTTGAGGTTCTCTTGTTTTAAGTGCTTACAGGAGTCCATGTATGTGGGAATCTTTGATACTCCATCTCAGATATCATATTTTAAAAAGGTCAGATATACTAATCAATATTTTTGCCTTCTACACATTTGACTATCCTATTGAAAGCAACAGGAAAATGCTATACGAGGAAATCATTTTCTAAGTCATGTTGCATTGCAACTGTTAGTGATCTTAAATATTAATTTTCTAAGGGGATATGCTGCCATTGCACTGTGTCAAACACCACTATCCATGATGACATGCCTGGATTATTGTCTAAAACCATGTGTGACCCAGAACCCATTCCCCAGTACATAGGGTTCTTCTCTTTAAAATTGTAAAGAAAAAAAGGGGGGCCTTATTATTAATATTTATGACGTCATTAAAGTCAATGTTCATGGAACATTCATAGAAAACCACTTTGAGAGTTGTGTGTGATCCTGAAGAAAATGCAATCGTAACATGAGCAGTAACATCAAACAGTAGTTAAGCATACAGATTTTTGATGTCAGATAAACTTGGATTTGAATTCAGGTCTTGAATTTTTTAAATTTCTGACTTCAGATAAATTACTTCATTGTTAATAAATTTCAGTTTTCTCTTCAAATGTTAATACATATCTAATTAACATTTTTCTTCAAATGTTAATAAATATCCCTCTGATGGTAACTCTGAGGGCTGTAGGAGGTGAATTTTTTAAAATGCAGAGCAAAGCATCCAGCACTTGAAAAGGCAAAGTTAACTGTTGGATTATCAGTGTCACTATCACCAACACCCCCACAGTTATCATCTAAATGATGCCACACCTTTACAGAGCTTTCTTCAGACAGAAAATTAGTCCAGCTGTAATTTTCATAATAATTGTAGGGTAATATTTAAGACTGTCAGAAACATAATAGTTTCTTTTGGGGCACAATTTGTTCAAGTTACTGAACATTTTAAGTAACACATTAAAATAAAGACATGCATAGAGAAGGTCACGGCCGATTGCTTTTTCTTCGGGATCACACACAACTCTCAAAGTGGTTTTCTATGAATATTCCATGAACATTGACTTTAATGAAGTCATAAATATTAATAATAAGGCCCCTCCTTTTTTTCTTTACAATTTTAAAGAGAAGAACCCTATGTACTGGGGAATGGGTTCTAGGTCACACACGGTTTTAGACAATAATCCAGGCATGTCATTGTGGATAGTGGTGTTTGACGCAGTGCAACTGAGTGCTCTACTTTATTTTTTATTTATTATTATTATTATTTTAAACATTTTTAAATTTATTTTATTCTTTGACAGAGGGGAAGGGAGGGAGAGAAATATCAGGGTGTGGTTGCCTCTTGCACAGGCCCCTCTGGGGACTAGGCCTGCAACCCAGGCATGTGCCCTGACTGGGCAATCGAACCGGTGACCTTTTGGTTCGTAGGTCAATGCTGAATCCACTGAGCTACACCAGCCTGGGCTCAGCGCACTACTTTAAAGCAGGAGCCATGTTTACTTATTCCTGTGCTCCTTTATGTATCCACTAGAGTGTCTGGTATACAGTAGATGCTCAATAAATACATGTTAAGTAATAAAATATAAGGGGGATGCATTAAGTATTATGTATATAGTTTTTTTTAGTAATGCTATCTGGATAATTATTAAAGATAGTCAAGAGACTTCAAGCATTCTTTGGGCAACACACCTAAAAACTGTAAAAAATATTTAAAATATTGGATTTTACAGTGGCCATATCCTGAGGGACAGTGCTGGGAGATAAACCTCGTTCAGCTTGTCCTAGGTCTCATTAGATGTGTGACATTGGATTAGTGACCTCAGGTAGTTTTTCTCTGCTTTATCTTCCTCATCAGGAAAATGTGAATGATAAGACCAAAGAATCATGTAGCACTTACTACGAGTCAGGCACTTTTCCAAGAACTATACATGTATTAACTCATTTAAAACTCACAGCAACTCTGAAATTTGGGCACTTAGGGTATTCAAGGTGGCATTGCCAACAACCAAATGGATTTTAAGCCATGCTGCCTGGTTCTAGAGTATGTGCTTTTAATTATTATGCATCACTTCTAAAAAAAAAAATCAAACAAACAAACAAAAAAAACCAAAATGAAAGAGTAACTAGTACTATACAATTAACATATGTTCCCACCACTAACAAACCTTTACCGGGCAATTTCTCTCCCAAAGAGCCTAGGAATAAAGTTCTATGGAAAATAACCTTACATGATGGGTATTTTGACATAACTTTGACACTTACTACAAATCAAGGAATTGTAAAAAAATGTAATAATCTTATAACGAGAGTTTGAACTCAGTGAAGGATGTGAGAATGCATCTAAAGTACATAAATATGAAACTTGGATTTGGACTCAATTTTCCAAATCATAAGTAAAATTCAGACTGACTAGGTTTTTCTCCTCCCAAAAGCTTTAAGTGTCCAATCTGATCATTCCAGAACTTGGCAAGAGTACCACTGAGCTTAATTCCATTTCTATTTCCCTATAATTAAGGCCTCACTCTGGCCTTTTAACAGGTAAGTATTGTGCAATTAATATTTTTAGATTTTTGTTTTTTAAGGTGGCATTGCATGGATGGGGCCTGAGGAGAATGAGTGAGAGTTAAGGGTATTCTAAACTGGCGTCCCAATGCTGCCCTGGGAAGCATGCGATGGACAGGGGGTGACCAGGCACGACCTTTCAAAATAAAAGTGGTGACCAGCATGCAGCTGTAACGCAATAAACTGCGCCATCATCGATTTTACCGTCTGTCACAGTCATCACCTACCTATCAAGATGCCTCACGTCCTTTTGGGTTCTGAGGACGATTGATAAACCCTCTTTCACTGCTCCCTAGGGAACTATATGTTTGATGACTCACAGAAGTCACAAGTGAACCACTTATCAGCGAGCCTTTCCACTGGGAACGTAAATTGCATTTATGGCCTTTATTATGTAATCAGTTTTGCTACACTCATCTGTTACCTGAGATTTTATTTTCTGGAATTTCGAAATGGCTGTATAAAAACAAAGCAGTTACTCAATTATGTCGGGGTGTGCTACAGAAAAAGAGTTAAAAAAACTTGGAGCTTAAAAGAAGAGAGGCTCTAATTTGTCTCAGATCTTCCTAACTTATACAGGACACGTTAACCATGACTTAAGTTTCTATCTCAACCATAAATCTTAAGTTATTTCAGTAACTTAATAAAAATATATAGTTCACTTTGCTCTGCAAGGCACACCTTTTTGCCTTAAAAATTTAAAGTATCTGCTGGCATATTCTGTGCAATGGAATAGGAATTTTAAAAATGAGACAAACTCAGCTGGTCACCTCATTTTGATATATCTGGGCTGAAGATACTCTAACTGTGAAGGGGGATTGCATGAAAAAGTTCCCTGACTACCTCTTTAAATCAAAAGTAATAGGAGGCCAAACAGGATTAAAGGTATTTCTGTATATGCATAAGAGTTTTCACAGGATGGTTTCTAAAATAATAAGTTTATCAAGTAAAGTTACATTTTAATCAGTACTTTGGAAGCACATAAATTAAAATGCACTGCAACAGAAAGTGTCTTCTGTATACAATTAAGAGTCACCTGTAAGACAGTAACATCTGCACTTGGGTATTTGTTCTTCAGTATCTGGATGTCTGAGCATGAAGAATACTGGTAAACCGCTGTCATGACCAGTCGTCGTAGGGCTACTCTGCGCCCAGCACTCTATTAGGGGCTTTACACTCATTACTTCCCATTCTCCCGCACACACACGAAAAGCAGAGTGAAGTCCAGCTGCTCAGGTGAGAAAATGTGAACACAGAGAGGTGAAGCTGGTAACTAGTGGTGTCTTCCCATATGTCATATCAGGAAGGGCTGAGTCTTATCTTGGAAATGAAAAGATCATATTGATTCTGTTTCCCCAATAAGACCCAATACTTTTATTATTATTATTATTATTATTATTTTGAATCCAAGCCTGTAAGTTGCATAGCTCAAAGGCTGTGTAGTGAGCCAAGTCTAAGTCAGCGGGGGAAAGTCCTCTGAAGGTGTACACGGCCCTAAACCCTGAAGATGATTTACGCATAGTATAATCTTATACTTTTGTAAGATATTTATCTGGTTTCCTAGTTTTAAATAGTAGTTTAGTAGTTTCTAAAGAACCTGTCTGGTTTGGAAAATGACATTAATTTGAATCTAGAAAAAGCAGCATGCCATTTATTACTTTTTAAAAAATGTTTTTGACTATCTAGATGAAGACAAAGTCACTTTGAAAGGCAATCAATTATCAGCCTGGTTGAGAAAAAAATGGGTTGCTCCATTCCTGTCTGAGGGATTACTGCTGATGTTAGTTTTAAGTTTAGTCATTCATTCATTCATTCATTCATTCATTCATTCATTCATTCCTTCATTCCTGGCACTATTGCCAAGTCCCTTTTGATGAAATTCTCTAAAGCAGTGTAAAAATCAGGCACACGTGTGATATTGTACACTCATCTGCTTGTTCTGCAATTTCTGTCATCTCTGTGGTTGCTGACTAGGTCCCTTGGACCTAGAAGTAGGGTGCGGGTCAATGTTCAATGAGTGGCTGTCTGATATAAGAGAAAGAGCCTGGATTTGTCCTGATTTCTGTGGTGGAAATACTCCCGACGTGGCTGGCTTCCAGATCGATGTCAAGCACGGCGTCCTGGAACTTAGATATGAGAAGAGATGTGCACCCAAAGCTCACAGAGCACAGCTCAGATATATTCCTTCTATAAAAGTGATTCTGAAATCATGGACCCTGGACAGGCACATCACCTGGGAACTTACAGAAACAAAAATTTGGGGGCATGTCTCTGATCTGAATCAGAAACTAGAGGCAGAGCCCAGTAATCTGTATTTTAACACACCTTTCAGGTGATTCTGAGGCACGCTGTGTAAAAACAATCGCTCCACACCACCACCTGCACATCTGGCCCTGTCTGCAGCGAGCATGCCTACGGGAAGCCACGGCCTCCTGAGGTCGGATGTAAGAAATGGGACGGGAAAACGTGCGTGCTCCTTTAGTTCTACTGGGAAAGGAGTAATGACTACATCTTGAATTTTCTTCAACACACTTAAGCTGTGTTAACTATCCCCTCTAGACGTAATTCTCGGAGATAATGGAGCTCATACAGATGCATGTGAGACAGGAACCAACATCTAAAATGAAACTTTTTAAAGCAAAAAATATCCTGTAGAAACGAGAACTTAATGTGTGATTATTTTCCTTTAATTTAGTCTGATTTAATTCTACTAAAGTAAAATCTACTTCCTTCAATAGCTAAAAGAAATCACGTAACTGAAAATATGCACCTGCTGTACAAAATTATTCCTGTATGCGATGTTCCAATAGCACATTAAATAATCCATAATTTGGAAAAAAGTTTACCAAAGCTATCTTTTATAATATAAAATTATGCCATTAAACTGAACTTAAACTGAACAAATTCTCTGAGGCAAGAATAAATAAAAATACCTCTTTTTAAAATGTTAAAGTAGTGTACTTTTCTAATGTTAAGTGGAAACACATTCAGATTTGAAAATTTAATTCAATCCAACAAAATACGTATTAAACAACAGTGTTTTTGATGGATTTTGCTATCACGGTGGGGAAGGAACACCTTTCACCACAGATCACGTTCTAGTGAAGCCTGAGCAACGTCAGAAGCATTTGGATAAATGCTGGAACATGAGCAGGGGCAGAGTGAAGACTTGGGACAAATTGCAAGCTGAAGGTGAAGGAAAGAAGAAGATAAGAGGAACTGCACGGAGTCTATGACGCCGGGGAACTTGGTGATGCCTCTCAGTGAAGTTAGGGGTGTGACAGGGACACGGGTTCGGGTGAAGCAAAGGGAAGGAACTCAATTTCAGATATTCTGAAATTATAATTCCAGTTGCTATCATTTTTACTATTTGGTATGCATTGTTCTAAATATTTTACATGTGTCAAATCAGAAAATTCTTACTACCATCCCCCAAAGATGAAACGATGATCAATTATGACCATTTACCAGGTGAGGCCCAGAGATCTTAAGACACATAGTATTAACTACTACGGTGGCGGAGCTGGGGCTCACATGAAGGCAGACTGTCTTTAGGGCACCTGCTCTTTTTCATTCCTTCGATTTTCATTCTGAGTGACAAAAACGTTCAAGTGGTTTGAAAATAGAAACGATATAACATGGCATTCATATACAAGTCTTGCTTCCACACAACTCTGTCCTCTCTATCCCTCGTTTGCTTGTGCGAATATCAGGAGATAAAAATACAAAAATTTATCCACATTTGACGCTGTTCTGCCTTGCTTTTGTTTCTTAATTGAGCAATATGCCTTGGAAATCATTCAATATAATATATAGGGAAACTCCTCATTCTCTCTTTCTCTTCATCCCTTTTCTTTTAAGCAGTGCATTCCATTTTGTGGCTGTGCCATGCATAGTTTATTTAGATAGAAATTTGGGCTGTTTCCCAACCTTTGTTTTTACAACCAATGCCACAGAGAATTACCTCGTACACATGTTATTTCTATGTCTTCAGCTGTATCTGTAGGATCAACTTCTCGAAGTGGGATTTTACAGTTTAGAGAGAAAACGTAATTGTAATTTTGGTGGATATTTTCAAAATGCCCTCTGCAGAAATTGTAAAACAACCTGTACTCCTACTATGAATGTTTACAGATTGAGGGTACACTTTCGACTCCCCTGTGATACTCCTCAGAAAAAGATATGACAGAAACATTCCTGTATTGTTAGAGGGTTGATGAGATTGAAGACGGGAGTGAGGAACGAGGAGTGAGGACAGGGCTGAGTTTACAATCTGATATTCAGAGAGACCTCATGGGGTAGGTGCTATATTATTATTATTTATAGAAATGATTCTGAGGCACAGAAAATTAAGTAACTTGCTTGAGTTTATATCCTAGTAATTGGCCAAACCTAGATCTGAATACACATCTTAGCCACTATGATTTTTACTTATCAAATACTATATCCTCCTACTGTGTTGAAATAACTTAATTGTTCTCTATGGTCTCAATTACACAAAAGTATTTTTCTATTCCAAACTGGAATATTAATATATTCATATTATATATACATATTATTCATGTTAATCAATTAATTGAACTATTATCATTATTTGAATTCTGGGTAGTTGTTGTTTATTTTCTTTTCCTTAAAAAATGTAGTAACTTTTCTTCATTGTTGTGCTGTAAACCAAAGTGCAAGAATTAACAGTTATGCTTTCCCTGGACTTCTTGTTCACATTGAAAAGTGTGTCCTGTGATATTTTTCTTTTACATAAAAGCCACAAGCTATGCTCTATTGTTTGTTAGGCAAACATGGTAATGAAGAAAACTCAAAATATGCTCTTTATAGTAAGTCATCATTTGGATGTAATTATCTGGGTTTCTACAACTTATCGAGAAATGCTTTAAGTATATTTTTGTGAATACCAACTTTAATAAGCCAACCTCAAGAACCTTTATTATGGTTTCTCAAAATTCTCTGCTGTTTCACTGCATAAAATAAAACAAAAACAATCAAAACCAAAAATGAACCACAAAATCAATTTTCCGAAATCTTTTTATGGGCTGAATCAAATTGAGGCTCTGTGATTTAAGGCCCTGCAATCTCTACAACATTGGCACTGATTCATCTCCATTTAGGGATGAACTAATGACTGTATTCCTCCTGGAAACTAATAATTATGTGTTTGTTTCCATGCCGTAAATATTCCCAAGTGGGTTAGCTCACCACCAAAAGGATTCCATTCATGGCTACAAATGGCATCGACTTTCCTGGAACCTTTATGAAGGATCAAATAGGATGGGAAGGCTTTTGAATAATAGCAACAATACAGAGGTCAGTATCTCTACTTACTTCCAATCGATGCCCAAATATTGGTTACCAAGCTTGTTTGGCCTATAGATGCATTGTGTTCACCACCAATGATATTTTTAAATAATGTGAATCAATATTTAAAGGAGAGAAAACTTTATAGCTAAGAAGAAAATTTGGATTTCTGCCTTTGCTTGAAAAAGCTGGAGTTGCAACACACCCACAATTTTGTGGGGCGGCACCAGGGAGAGCTGAGGATACGCAGCGTAGTTCTATTTGGACAAAGGTTTGCTTTGGGCTCTCTTCAGACACAACCACTTGTATGACACTGCTAACAGCAAGGCTATTTGTAATAGAGGACTAGGTCTCTGAAAAGTTAGGTCTCTTCAAAAGTAACAGGATGAGAACATATTTTCTTTCAACTGGTCTGTTTAGTTTATCTAAGTCACTGACTGCACATGAAAAGCTGACTGCATATGATTTTATATCCCTGCTCTATTCTACATGGGAATACATTTACTAGGTACCTTTTCTGCAGGATGACAGAGTTTGTGTTGAGACTCAACAGAGGGGCTCTGAAGGTTAGTCTCATGCAAAAAAGTCCATTTCCAGCAAAATCTATGCCCTGTGAACACCATCCCTTTTATGTCATCAATATCATTATATTATTTTTAAAAAAACTTCCCAAATGAATAAGATTACCAACACATACTGTATACATCCATTGGGTTATCACATGAAAACTCTCTAAGGGCAGGGGTTTCTTTCCTGAAAGTTTAGAACAGGCCTGGCCCGTCATGGGTGCTCAGTGAATACGCGTTGCGAAAATAGTACCTTTAATGACTCCTTGTGCTGAGTTTCTTTCGCAGTTGTCTAGAGCCACTCTCCACAGGCCTTCACTGCTCTGAGTCCTGGGAGGCTCCTGTGTGACTTACACTAGTGGGATCAGTGGGTTAGTTGTGTTCTGGCATCTGATTTGACCAAAGGGAAGCACTGGACGGGATTGTTGTGAGGAGGGTCCTTCCCTGAGAGCTGACTCCAACTGAGGGTCACAGCTCCTGACCTGCGGTCCTCTCCACAACTCATTTGGATTTTCACAATGGCTGATTCCTTCCGCTCCTTCAAACGCAGGGGTGGTGGCAGCCTCCCTGGTTTCTAGCCCCAAGTTAATAGGCTGTCCCTACCAAGATTTGTAAATACTGGTATTCCTGCATTTCGGAGGTTCCCTTTACCGCCGCTTTGCGGAAGGCACTGCCTTAGTGCCTGTTTTCCTAACAGAACGGAGCCTGTAGGACGAAGCGCACCCTGGCGCAGCGCGAGTGGGACCAGCGAGCTCCACGCCGGGAGCCACACTCAGCCGCTCAGCGTCCAGCCACCCTGGCTCTGCGCTGTGTCTGTGCGCATCTGTGCTCCATCTCCAGGGACTTGCTACATCCCTCAGCAGCTGTGTCCGAAGGTGACTGCTTTTCTGCTTTACTCCATTTCGGGCTGTGAAAGGTTTCCTAGGTCCGCCCCACTTTCGCGTAGCAGGGGAGGCCTGTAGTCCTGTTAGAAATCTCTCCTGCTGGTAGTTATCCGATGCGAGCAAGCCGTCTGTTCCTGCCAGGCCCCTCACACACTTATCACAGAGCCCTAGCCCATCCATTCCCTCCCCTACCCATTACGAAATAATGGAGAAGCAGTTCTCCAGGAAACAAGGGTTTTCACCTTTACCAGTAACTGAGAGATCTTCACCTGTAAATGGCAGAAGCCGGGTGAGAGCCGGTGTCGTAGCTGGCACGGACGCGTCCCCGGTAGAGTTCCACGGCGATATGGTCTTTGTCCCCCTTATACAGGAGGATCCCGCTGTCTTCATCTGTAGCAATCTAGGAGGAAGGGCCCTCACATTAGCAGGATGCAGTCACCCAGACATATTTCATCGAAAGAAACAAGACTGCTTAGTGAAGAGTTTTTACTATGGTTTATTTTTTTGCTTATGGCTATGAGAAAATACTAATGCATGTTGAAATTACTTGAGAGATAACCTAAATTACTTTGTTGCAAATAAATTCCTAAAGAACTTTAAAAGGTGTTTCTTTTTTACATTCATAAGCGTATTTTTATTCTTTTTGTACATACTGGCAATGACAAAGCTTAAAGATGCATGTCCCATAAAATATGCAAAAACAAGGAATTTACATACATAGTTTATACTTCAGGAAATTAAAGTTGAAAAATATTTTCCACATCATTACAGAGAACAGTATTTAAAGTAAATCAGGCTTTCCCCCTTAGATTTCAAACTATATTTTCTCAGCAGAGAATGATAAAATCTATTCAGGAATAAAGTGATCATGTTTCTGTTCTGTTGAAAAAGAACAATAACAAATACTTAAAAAACACCATTGGATGTGCTTGAACTTTCTTTTCTGGAGCTTTTCACTCACTGGTTCATTTTGCTTCATAAAGGGCTTTATTTATGGCACATGTGAAATGTGACTATACTGAACAAGACTGGTTTTCATATTTCATATAAAAAGCAAGTTCTTTGTAGTTATGGCATGAAAAGTGGGAAATCTCTGTTTTTATCCTTCTTTTTGGCTTTTTTTGGCTTTTGAAGAATCAGTTCTGTAAAAGTCAGTTCTGGGTACTTCTCATAACAACCCAATGTGGCAAATGTTGGAAGGCAGGAAGACAGGCTTTCTTAATAAAGTCAGACTGTCTTGTTTGCAGGGTCCCTTTCCTCATGACTTCCAGGGAACCGCTACCCCTCAGTGGAGTGCCAGGATAAAGCAAATATGAAGAGGGGTCTACAGGAAATAGGCTAAAACCATTTGAATTCAAAACATATTAAACTATTGTTCTTACCAGATAAACACGAAGCCCCGATCTGCCCCATGTCACCTACATCAACTGATTACCTCTAATCTAGTCTAACCTGGTCCGTAGGGACCTGAATCCTTGACTCAAAGCTACTTGGTGACTTGGTGGAAAGAGTGTCAATGAATCTGAGTTCGCTCACGTCATGTCTAGCTTCAAAGGCTCTGTTTGAAAAATGAAAAGGCACGTGCCGATATTTTGCCATAGCCTGTTCTGTCCCAGCTGCACTCTCCTCAGCTGCCCGTTCTCTAAGAAAAGTCTTCCCATGCAGGTTGTGAATGGCAGTCATAAAAATAAATGAACAAGAAGCCTTCTCCCAGGCACAAAACAAGGAGATGTATTTTGTTGCCGTATGTGTTTTCAAATAAGTAATGAATAAAAATACCTGGTCCTTATGTAGTTTGGAAGAATACAAATGTTGGAAAGAAGACGGAAGTTTTCACACAAGGAGCACGGTCTGTCACTGTGTTCTGCTGTCTGTAACTGTCTATGTGAGAGGTCATATCACTCACAAAGTATCACGGATGTGTGTGCTTTAAAGCTGAATTTGGCTTAAGATTAAGACCAGCTCTTGAGAGTGGTGGAAATCTTACCTGAAACGTGATGTTGGTTTGAGGCCGGACCTTGGCGGAAGGAATTTGAAGATAGGACTCTTTGTTTACAAAATTCACACTAACCAATTTTTCGCACTTCTCCCCCTGGTAGCCAGGCAAACACTGGCATATTGGCTCATTTATCCTGATAATGCACTGAGCTCCATTCTGACAATCAAAATTATCACAGGGGCTGGTTCGAGGGAGGACCATGGGTGGAGAAAATTCACAGAACAAGCCACTAAAGAAAAACAGAAACATGCCAGTTAGATTTCACTTAGTTGTCAATGTGAACTGAGTCCTGTGATATCCAACTCTACATACAGATGAGCATTTCTCCTCTTACCTGTAACCATCAGGGCAGGTGCACGTATAGCCGTTCACGGCGTCTGTGCAATGCGCTCCATTTTTACACTTGTGATCTTGGCAGTCGTCAAAATCCACGTCACAGTGCTCGCCTATGTATCCTGGTGTGCAGTCACATCTGTGTGGACAAGCAGGAAAGCGGTTTCAAACCCAGCTGAGCCAAAGTGAGACAAACAGCTGCATTTCATCTAGAAAAAGATGGCACCACCTTTAAAAAACGTATTTCGACAGGCTCACAGAGCCTCCAAGTGAGCGGAAGCCTAGGTACCAGTGCTGGCCTGCAAAGTGGCCCATGGTTTCTCACCGTGGTCTCTCAGAGGACTGGGACGTCCACGAGCCAAGGAAGGACAGAGGCATTGCACCAGGGTTCCCGCCTTCTCTTCATCTTGTTAGCTTTCCTACTTTCCTTCTCTCTCTCTCTCTTCCCCCCTTCCCCTTCTCCCCTTCTTCTCTCTTCTTTCCTCCCTTCTTTCCCCACTTTATTTGCCTTCGGGGTCTTCTATTTTGGCTCTGGTTCATTTGAGGAGTTGAGATGATAAAAGTGCTCTGTTGTCAAGTTTACTAAAAATATTAAGCAATTTTTAAAATAGATAACATTCTGAAAACTTTCTAATAGAGAATGAATACATTGGAACAAAATATATTTTTTTGTGAAAAAATATGTTAACACTGGATACCCTAGTTCATATTACATCCAGATAATCGTGATGGCGGACCGGGGCTGGCCTAATGGGGTGGGGCAGGGGAGCCAAAGCGGAGCTGGAGGCCAGGCTCCGGGGCAGCCTCTCCGCCTGTTCCTCCGGGGCTGCGGGGGCGGAAGGGTCTCAGCTGCGCTGGGGGTGGAGAACCAGGGATAACAGGCCGCTGGTGTTCTTTGAGCACTTCCTCTGTGCCAGACCCTGTCCGAACCACCTGGCATGCATGGACTCACTGAACGCTGTCCACAGCCCCGCGACATTGGTGCTTTCTGTCCTCCACTCTGCGGGTGAGGAAACTAAAGGACACACCTTACCCAAGGACGTTCACCTAGTAAGTGCCGCAGCCGGAAACTGAACCCAGACAATCTGAGAAGAAGCCTGGGTTTCTAATCACCGCGCATGCCGTCAGATGATTAATTCTGCGGGCCTCTCTGTGAAACCTGTCACTGGCTTGTGCTGACTACTGGGATCTCTGGCCATGACACCAAGGACCCGGGACCTCAAAGCTGCCTGAGGGAAAGCAGTGTGGCACGTGCGAAAATGAATTATGCTCTGTGGACCTGTCGGGGACCATGGAACCCTTCCGATATGGCTATGGCGGGGGGCCGGGTGCTTCTGGCAGCTTCCCTCCGCCCTCCCTCTGCCTCCAACCCTCTCTAGTTGTAATTTATTAGTTTTACGCATTGGGCTTCCATGAGCATTTCTGTTTTGGGTTCACTGACTTTAAAAAACAAATAAACCAGGGAACTCTGGGTTAACTTTACAGAATTTGGACTTTGCTGTTAGACACAACTGGGTCTGTATGCTGGCCTCATCCTTAAGTGTATGTCATCTTGACTAAGTTACTTAATGTAAATGCTTATATGTAACATATATAAAATAAAATAACTTCCATCTCATAGGTTTGTTAAATAAGTAAAAACACTACCTGTAAAGTAATTAGCATAGTGTTTGATATAATACATGATCAATAAATGGTAGATATTTAAAAAATAATTCTACTAGGTCTTTATAATTCTATAAAAGTCTTTATGGTTAGGCTATAGCAATTACCCACTTTTCTATTACAAAGCCATTAGGGTTTAAGTGAATGAGGATAATTAAAAACACCCAAGTGAATGGGGACATTACTGATTGCCAGAGGTTATGCCTGCAAATGCAAAATCAGGATTTAAGAGTTGCTGGAGAACTGATGAATTAAAATAAATGGAGTAACACATAACCTTGTAGCTCTGCACATATGAATTAAGAAATAAAGTGAGCTCACTGCATGAGCTTGCTTGCCCTAGAGCCAGTGGTTTTAGTGCTAAATCATAACAACACAAAGTAAACAAGTCTGAAGTTAAATGGATCCTAAGTGGCTGGAGACATTCTCAAATAGATGGACGAGCACCAAGAAGAGAGCTTCCATCCATGTTAATATGAGCAGAGCTAAAGTGCTGAGCATTAAAAGAAAGAAGAAATGCTTTGAAACATTCTGAATTATTTATCTGAGAAAAGAAATCAAAGTAAAAGATAAGAGAACCATACATTCACCACAGTGGCTGTCTAAGAGCTATTTTATATTCTCTTCTCTACAAATACCATTTTTCAAGCCCATTAGAACTTGGAGTCACATTATGACCAACTTTTTTTTTTTTGTCTTTCTTTTGCTCCTCAGAACTAGTTTTAAAACAGGAAGAAAATATTTAATTAGGAATTCCTTAAGTCTGTATTATCAATAAAACCTATCATATTCCCTCAACTCCATTATCTGTCAAGGAATAAGGATGAAAGCAAAGACTATAAAATACACTGTTTGGAAGCCCAAAAGCTGACTAAGTAAGATACATGCTTGAAAATACTGCTTATGGCATATCATGGTCTAAAAATATCTCAGAGCACTTTAGGAGATTTATGAGGCATATAATAAGCTGGAGAAGTAAAACCAGCTTTCTTAGCTTAGTAATAAGAAAATGAAGTTGAAGTAACAGCACAACTTGTGCAAACAACACTTGTCAGTGGAGGTTTCTCTTTAGCACCATTCATCTAGTTTTGGTTCTTAAGTCCATTTTCTTTCGGGAACTGCCTTTCCCATAATGTGCAGTTATGTATAATAGGGGAGCGACGGCATACGCAGTGACTTTGCCTGTTTTCTGCTAAGCTACATCCAGCTGTGAACAGGCACGCACGTTACTGCTGAAAACTCCGGGTTCCCAAAGGAGCTAACTCATAACCCAGTAAGGCGCACTTTTAAGAGTGTGAAATCTCAAAAAATTAAAAAACAGAACTTCCTTATGACTCAGCAATTCCACTTCTGGGAATTTATCCAAAGAAGTCCACGAACTCGAAAAGACACAGGTGCCCCCTGTGTTTGTTGCTGTATCATTTCTGATAGCCAAGATATGAAAGCAGACTAAGTGGCCATTGAGAGATGCATGGATAAAGAGGGTGTGGTACATATATATACAAGAGAACATTACGTGGCCACGAAAAGGATGAAATCTTACCATTTGTGACAACATCGATGGACCTAGCGGGTATTACACTAAGTGAAATAAGTTAGGCAGAGAAAGACAAATACCATACAATTTCACTTATATGTGTAATCTAAAGAACAACATAAATGAACAAACAAAACAGAAACAGACTCAGAGATACAGAGAACAAACTGATGGTTGCCAGAGGGGTGGGGCATTCAGGGACTGGGTGAAAAAGGTGATGGGATCAAGAAGTGCAAATTGGTAGTTACAAATAGTCATGGAGATGTGAAGTACAGCATAAGAAGTATAGTCAATAATACTGTATTAATTATGTACGATGCCAGGTGGGTACTAAGCTTATCAGGGTCAATCCATAAATTACATAAATGTCCAACCACTATGCTGTGCACCTAAAACAAATATAAAATATTGAATGTCAACTGTAACTGAAGAAAAAGTGTGCAATCTAATTGATAATAATAGAAGATGCTGAATTTAAGATTCGCCTTTTGGAAGATGAACCTCCTCATTTTGTAATGATTTCCATTAAGTCTTACTAATACTTTATCTTATAATTATATTCCACAAAACCCTGTGAAACCTGTACAGCAGATCTGCAGCTGCAGAAAGCCTCCTTCTTTCCTGGTGAATTTATCCGAGAAATGATATCTGTTATGCATGTGACAGACTTTCAACTTGCCAAGTTCAATTGTGAGCAGATCAAACACATTAGGAGTTTAAGTAATTTATACGCAGTATTTAGAGGAATAAAAATGCAAAGCAGAATTTTGTACAAAATAATGGTTTCAATAAGACATTTGGTTTTTGCAGAGGATTGCGATCAAATGGAGCTGACAGGTACTGCAAATGTGTATTTTCTAAAATGATGAATTTTAAACAAAGCTGTATGAAAAAATTAAATAAAACTCGAGAACAAATATTTTATTCAGATTGATCTTTAAAGGCAGTGGGGATCTTGGTACTACTGACCCTAACCGCCCATCCAACAGAGAATGTGTAATGATCCGTTGACAAATTTCAAAATGTTAGAGTCCGAGCTCAAATCCCATCTTCTGTCATAAAACTCTTCCTGACCTGAGTCATTTTTAATTCTCTGAATCCTATGGCAATTAAGCCTGAGACATTACACTGAGAAAATAAAGACTGTGAAAGCGGGAAGCTATAAAACAGCATAAAAGCATAAGATGGCAGGGTTGCCACGTGCCCTGGCCCACGGCAGGTGCTCAATAAATAACTGTGTAAGGGGACGAATAATGTTGTTTTCTAGTTGTCTGAAAGCATAACTCAACTCCTGAACCCAACTGTGTCATCCCTGAGAATCCAGCTTACCGCCCATAATAAACCAACTGTGATGTTGATAAACTACCAAACTTAGAGGTGACCTGTGTTAGAAAAATCACCCAGCCGGGAGGATATGTCCGACCTTCCGCTCTGCCAGTGAGTAGCCTTGAGCTGGACTGTGGTTTCCTCGGGTTCAAAGGGAAGAATTTGAACAGGATGGCCTCTAAACTACTGCTCTCTCTAAGAAGAGAGGCTGCTGTTGATAGACCCTTAAAATATTTCAGGACTGTGGCAAAGGTGTAACTTAATTTGATACCAAACATATTTCAGCAAGATTGCTGAGGAGAACATAAAAATGATTTGGAAGTTCTGAGTTCACTTGAGGGAGCCCTCTGCCAAGAGTGGCTGTATGCTTTCTCTTCCCACATGAGACATAGCGAAGGGGAAGGGGCACTGTTAATAATTACACCGAGACAACGGGTATAAACTGGACTGTCCCCGGGCAACCTGGGATATATGTCCCCTCTATCTTCCTCACCTTGGACAGTTAAAGCATTGCTGCAGATCAAAAACTTTGTTACTTTACATTAAACTCCATTATTTTACCAGACCTACATTCAGATAATAAAGCATCAATCTGATATTCCGCACTTATTTGACCTTCAAATAAGTTTTACTAATTTGGTCAAAGGCTATTTTATTTCATACATGCCTTCCTAGGAAGAGTCACGGAATAAAGGAAACACTCTCTTTTATTTTTTTAGTGTACTGAAAAAAAAAAAAAGTCCACACTGTTTATGAATATTTAGACAAATGCCATTAACCCCAGGGAGTATGTCCCTTTAATCTTGAGTGAAGGGGTGAAGCTAGGTCCTGAAAGGAAAGTTCCCCTAATTGTGTGCAACAAGGCAGCCGCTGACTTACTTGAATCCCTTTGGTGTCAGGATGCACTTGGAGTTGTGCTGACAAGGGTTCAGGTCCTGGGCACAAAAGTCCAGCTTCTCCTCACACAGCTCGCCTGTGAACATGGCAAAAAGTGTTAGTTCATAGAGAAAGGGGAACAGGTTTCTGGGCAGGAGGCTGCGTCACAGGCCTGATAGGTCAGCCCAGCTTGTGACTGGGGCAAAAAAAAATCACAAGACATGGGAGCGGAAGACCGAAAATTCTGGTTCTGCTGCTCAATAGTCTTAGGATTTGGGACAACACAAGTGTTGTGATCTGTGACGAACACCTGCCCTTGTAGAATATACTGTTGGAATTAGAAAAAGGAAATCTGAATGCTTTTCTTCCTTTCTTTAAAACAGATTTTATTTATTTATTTATTTATTTATTTATTTATTTATTTATTTATTTTTAGAGAGGGGGGAAGGGAAGGGGAGGAGAAAGAGAGGGGGATAAATATCGATGTGCAAGAGGCACGTTGATCGGCTGCCTCTCACACACCCCTAACTGGGGACCTGGCCCGCAACCCAGGCATGTACCCTGACTGGGAATCAAACTGGCAACCTTTTGGTTTGCAGGTCAGCACTCAATCCACTGAGCCACACCAGCCAGGGCCGAATGTTTTTCATTTCTATTGTTAAGTGTATTTTATTTTGGACTTCTTACTGAGACATAGCATACACCCAAAGGATCAATGAATAGCTAATAAATCCTTGCAGGATGAGCCCACTCACGTAACGAGCATCCACATCCAGAAACCACTGCCCAGCATTCCCGCAGGCCAACCCACGGGGCAAATGCCCACTGTCCTGACAGTGCCACAGCTTGGTTGTGCCTGGTTTTGAGCTTGACACCATTCTATACGTGACCCTTTATGTCTGGTTTATTCTATTTTATGTCTGAAAAAATAATCTTCGAGTCTTCATTGTCTCCAAGGTCTTATAAGTCTAGAATAAAATATTTTTCCCACTTATGACTGATTGCAACAGCTTCAGAGAACACTCCTTAGCTACATGCACCAAGATAGGCAACAAGATAGGCAAGAAAAAGCAAAAGGAAAATCAATCTAGATAGAGAACATAGATTTTTTTTCTGAGTATCAGCTAGCTTGTAAGGAATATTTTTTATCAATAAAGGAGACCTAAAAGTATAATTGTGCCAAGTCTAGACATACTATGTTAAATTGCATGTCTGACTGTCTCAGGAAATTTCCTCAGACACAAATAACATGGTTACATTTTATTTTCAGATATATTAGGTCAAATACGATTTTCAGTAAGAAGACTTTCCCAATCATTGTGTGAGATATTAAGGGGAGTGGAAAAATACAAAATAAAAATTCTTCTTTTCTCCCTTTCTTCTGTATCACATTGTAACTATTTTAGTGGCACACCTATGGGCCACTGTTCATTTCCAAGAAACTAGTAGAGCTTTTATATGTTCAAAGCGTGTGGATTTAAACAGCACTGGTTAAAAAATCAGGAGTTTGCAGCACGTCTCTTTGTCATAAGACTGTTCTTTTAGTATTACTTTGCTAATTGGTAGAAACGGTTGCTTAACAACTAAATGTGGCATATTATTTATACTTCCAAGAACTTTTTCTATGATGCAAATACATAAACGTACTCATCTAGGTGTTCCATCAAATTGATCTATAATAACCCAGGTTTTTTTCTGTCTCTTACGATGAACTAATTGCAACTGAAAGTCTCAAATATCTTCTCTAAGAAGGCTTTCTGCCTCCAAATCTGTGATACATAAAGGTTTTAAAAACATATACATAATAAGCTATTTTTACACAGGGTTTATCTAAAACTTTCAGTTAGTATTATTTTAAGTAATGCATCTTAATGGAATTTGTTCCTTATAATTTATTGGCCCATCATGATGAAATACTGCTTTTAATTTTCGAATAAAATCTATCTGGTTGGATTCAGGCTCTTTATAGTAGTCTATATGCAAAGCAGTTTGTAAAAAAGAAAAAAAAACAAAACCAAAAAAATAAACAAAAGAACTGTTGTTAGAGAGGGACCATTTGAGATAAATAACAAATGTCATTCTATATACTTTTCACTTTATACCCCAATAAAAATTGTTTTAAAAATTAAAAAGGGGGACATGTTTTACTTCCTATTCATTTTGATCTCATTCTATTCAGTCCAACCCAACCCAATTCAATGAAGCCAATCGAAACTGCAGTTCATACGGATTTACTATGTGATGCCCTGCACTAGATGCTGGGGCTACAAGGATGGATGTGATAAACGCTGCCCTCGGTCAGCTCTCAATCTACTGACAGAGAAATCTGAGCAGGAGACAGAACACAGAGAAAGAACTTCAGCTCTGAGAAGAAAACAGAGTTGGTCCTTTCTTCCTCACCAGGTATATCTCCATACACTCAACATGGAACGGAGACAGGAGAAGGCTCTAAGTGACTGTGGGCTAAAGAGATTGTCAGGTCCATAACCAATCGTAGCTTTAAGACTAAGCATGCCAACTTGAACGTGACAAACTACATTAATGTCAAGTGTTTCTTACCTTCCAAGGAATCTGTGTTATAAGAATAGCATAGCAGTAACAGTGATCGTTGCTAACACTGTGTGGGATGGTTCTTTGTGACCATTACCCAGCTACATATTTGACTCTCCAGTAAGACTGACTGATTACTTCAAACAGGATTTTTCTCCTTTTAAATATCACCAAATATTGTAAGACTAACAAATATGACAACAGCATTTTCTGGGTCCCATCACTGCCTAACTCACTTTAAAGCCCAGTCTTCCACCCTATACTGTTGGCACCTGCAGCTATTCTCTGGTTTATGAATTTATCTCAGATCTGTGCCTGGGCTGATGGTGTTTCATTTTGCTTTAGTAGCTTTAATAAGTTCTGTTCTCAATTTTTCCATCCATTACATGTCCCCTTCTTTATGAAAATTTCCTGGACATTATTAACCATTTGTTACCTACCTACAGTTTTTATGTTTGCTTCTATTTATGGCACATATTGTATGCACGGATACTGACTTAATAAGCAGTTATACAGTGCTTACTACTGAGTGTCAGACTACTGTAAAGACTGTGCGAATGTGAAATCGCTAAATGTTCATGAGAATCATAAAGGTGAGGCTTAGGGTTGCACTGTCCTGGGTGCATCACGCATTATTGGTGTTTCTCTTACTCCCTTTCTTTGTAAGACCATCGAGAGCAGTTTGCTCGACAAAATCGCCTTTCTATTGTTTCAGAGCGCACTGCGGAGACATACTAAAATAATAGTGATTGAAGGAGAGATTCATACTTTTTAAGGTTAAACTATTCTGTTGGTCTATTTTCAACTTGAATTTCAATTTAGCCTTTAGACATTTTTCTGTTTAAATGTACTAAATAGTTCCTCATCAGCAATAAAAAAGCTTACCCTCTCTTCTTTAAAAATTACTTTAGCTATTTCCCTGGCCAAATATTAAAATAAATGTTTTATTTGGACTATTTGTTTACTATGTGCTCTACTTACATTGGATTCTGCTATATTTCAGGGAAGGTAGCTTTCAAAGTTCAAACTGTGTCCCATAGAATTGAGACCTAGGAGCTCGATATAAGGTGGGAAATGTAGCAAGTCCCATAGATAAATGCCAGGCTTCTTGCCACTTCTCAATCGGTAAGGAAAACTGGACATTTGAAAACATTGCTGGTTTTTCGGGAAGAGTGGAAATAAAATGCACTAACAGTTCTGTGCTCATCTGGTTTTAGTCACTGATGAAAAGTTTTTCCCAAACCTCAGAGTATTGAGAGGACATTTTGCAATTTTCTTGCTTCTCCTCCTCCCCCTGCTCCTCCTTCTTTTCCTTCTTCTTCTTCCTTTGCTTCTCCTCCTCTTCCTCCTCCTTCTTCTTCCTCTTCCTTTTCTACTTCTTCTTTAGTATGTGTGTAGTCAGAGCAAGACTTGAGTTAGTGGAAAAGTCAGGAGAAAAATAAAAAATAAGACTCCTGAATTTGCTTTTTTGATGGTCCAGGGCCTACCTGAGTTAATATCATCAATGGCTTCCTGAGATGATAAAGTGTGAGGTGACAGGAAAAAACAAAACAAAACTGGAAATCTACTTCAAATACTACACATAGTTAATGCTGTAATCTATTATCCTATAAGCAGGTCTTTCTATTTTTAACACGGTACCAGGAAAGATAAGTCAGCCCATTGGAGTGGTTATTAAGGTCAATGCAATTGAATACAGGTTAAATTTGTGCCCTTGAACTCCTCAAAGGATAGGGGTCTCTAGATAGACCTTGGCGCCATAACTTGGCTCCAACCCAGGAAATCCTATTTATTTGCTTTCAGCCCTGGATCCATAAAGGTCTCCAATGACAAAGCAATAATAGTGTCAAATATCATGGTTGCCTGACATTTGTGATTTCCCTTTTGACCAGAGAAATGAATTTTCCTCATGCTTCTAGTTTTCAGCTTTTTTGTTGATGAGAAGTTCAAAAAAGTGTGTGTGTGTGTGTGTGTGTGTGTTGTGAGTGTGTGTGTCAGCTGTCTGTGTTTTCAAGAAATAGAGAGTGGTCAACCAGGGAGCCTACTGTTGCCTCTTCAGGACATGAGAGTTAGTGAATGGTCCGTTCTAACCTGAGAAGAAAAAGCACACCATGTCCGAAACAAAGCAGGTGATATCTAATTGTTGGGTCACTTCTTCCTGCTGTGTCTGTCGGGTAAACAGGGCAGTCCTACAATTACACTAGTATGAGCTGTGAGAACAGGGCAAGAATGCTACACCCCCACTTCCCTAAAAAGGGGTGACTCCTCAAAGCCCACCCTTGAGGAAGAGATACAATTCATTATCTACTGAACACCTGCAACGGTGATTTTTCGGAAGAATTTTATGGACTGGCTATGTGACCGTACATCCTGGCTTGTTCAGGACAGTCCTGGTTTATACCTGTTGTCCCAAGGCAATTATCAATACTGTCCCCATACACTCTCGCAGATGCCCTGATTCAGATGACAGATGTTATGGTCTGCTTGTAGGTGTAGCAGTGAAAGCTGAAGCCTCCCAGCTAATATGCTGTTTGGAGTGAAGAGCGAGCGAGGATAAAGGGAGAAATCACAGAGAGAAACTGCTCTTACGGGGTGAGATGACATCTGGGTTGCTGAGTTACTGCTTGGAATGGCCTTCTGCAACTTATCCAGGATAAAAGAATGGGCTGGCTACAGAGAAGTGAACTATTTTAGTGTTCTGGGCCCCAATTCTTCATGGGTAAAATGAGTTTCTGAAATCGAAGTTGTATAAAGTCAGCTGTTGTTCTAAGAAGTCTTTTAAAAAATGCTAATAAAGAGATGGATAACGCAGACAGCAAGTTAGCAGAGGGAGCGCGCTGCTTCGCTGCACAAAACACCATTACTGCATTCAGTGGTAAAAACAAAGCGTCAGCATGCGCCCAGAGCCCCCTGCGGTACCGATGCCGTGAAGATGGCCGCAATGAGGCAGAAATCTCAATGTGCTCTGGTGGCGCTCCAGGGACCTAGTACCTGGAGCTGGCCTTGCCTCCTGCTTCATTTTAGACCCATGAACCGAAATGATATTAATGTTCCTTCCTTGTTAAACACAAGGCACCCTTCCTTGTATCTTCATTTGTACTTCTGGTACCTTCAGTTATCACTTTGTTTACATTTCTTGTGACCAAACTTACCAAAATAGTTTTATAACTGTTCTACAAACTTCTCCCGTGACACTCATGGAGTGATCAGCCTACGACTTTTTCTAGTGATGGTGATAGGAAATCAGATTTTTAACATTATCATATATTTTGAGTGCCAACTATGTGTGAGGCCCTGAGTCAAGGTTTGGGGTCTAGCGGTGAACAGCAGTGACCACAAACACTGACAGCCCTATTCTCAGGGAGCTTGTACATGAGAGGCGGAGAAGAAGATATTCATCTGTTGTGTGATAATTGTGAAGTAGAGAAATGTCAAGGTGCTCTAGAAGAGGGCCTGATTGTGAGGGAGGTTTTCCTGAAGTGAGGTTTGGATGTGGGGGTGAAAGGTGATGATGAGAGAGGACAGAGGTTCTGTGCAGCAGGTGATGTGAAGAATGTGAGGGACGGGGAGGGAGTCCAGGAAAGCGTGGTACCACAGGAGGCCACACAAGTGGGCAGGGGCCACGTGGTAGAATGCTTTGACTCTCTGAGCAATGGGAACCATTGAAGAGTTTGAAGTTGGACGATGGCCAGATGACATGTGCACTTTGAAAAGGACATTCTGGCTCTAGGATGACAGATGGGTGGATACAAGTGGACATGAGAGATGACTGAGTTTGCACTCAGGAGAAACGGATGGCCTGGGGAGATGGTGAGGAAACCAAACAGGTGGAAATCTGTGACGGATTGGATGATGAGGCAGCTGAGAGAAGGAAGGAGGTGTCTGGAACTTCTGGCTTTCTGGTGTGTATAATTGGAAGTATCTTTTTGCAACAGAGAGAAGAATGAAAGAAGATCGAGTTTTCTGGTGCAAAGATTAAGAGTTTTAAATCTGTTGATGTGGTGTTAGGGGCTGAATGTGTGCCCTCCCAAAAATATATGTTGGAGCGCTCCAGTAGCTCAGAATATAGACTCATTGGGAGGCACCTCTTGATAGAGGTAATCGAGTTAAAATGAAATCATGATGGTGGATCCTAAGCCAATATGACTGATGTTTTCACACACAAAAAATGGAGATTTGGCATGGGGGGGATGACACGAAGGGTCACAGGAAGAGGGTGACTAGCTTCAGACCAAGTAGAGAAATCCGTAGCAGATTCTCCCTCCTGCACGCAAAGGACCAGCTCTGCTGACACCCTGATTTCAGACTCCCAACCTCCAGAGCCGTGAGACTAGAACTTTCTGTTGTTTAAGCATCCCAGTCTGGAGTGCTGTGTTACAGCACCCCTAGCGAACCAACGCAGGTGGTAAATTCTAAATCAAAAGAGGCTGAGGGTGGGGAATGGAAGTTTTAACTGATGTCACTCTTCCTTTTCTCTCCCTTCCTTCCTTCCTTCCTTCCTTCCTTCTTTCCTCCCTCCCTCCTTTCCTCCCTCTTTCCTTTCTTAATTCATTCCATGTGGTTGTTCTCTCCTGTGCCTCAAGTTTTCTCCCAGGTATCCGAGCTTCTTTAACAGAGTCTGTAATAAGTGAAGGGCAAGGAAAAATAAGTGGTCCATGTCCATGGCTTCTGCATTTAAAGGCAGCAAGGACTGAACAGCGCAGCAGACCTGTCTAGCCTCACTTTAGTTCGCTGCTGGAGCCGGAGGCCTCTCTGCAAAGCACTATGAGCCTTGCTTGACTATGACCAATAAACCCTGAGCCCTCTCTCCAAATGGAGGTGCACGATGGGCTACCCCAACAGCAGTACTGCCTGACGATTTTGTAGGACATTAGGACATTGAAGGTGACAAAGTCAAGAGAACCACAAACTTTGGTGTCTCAGAGAGGGGGAGAAAAGTGAGTCCAATGTCTTGTTCCATCAACTTTACTAAGTTGGGAGATTGGCTTGAACTCTGACAGCTGGACTTAAAAGTAACTACTAATATCTATACTATCCTTAGTTATAAAAATAATAATCTTGAAAGTGTTTTATAAACTTAAAGTATGTCAAAGACATCAGTCTGCCATGCAAGTGGAGGATACCTGAGTTGACTTCTGTCACCAATGTGATTGACACTCTCTGCACACACACTCAAATTTCTTGAACCGCATTTTTCTTAAAAAATACTGGCTTAACTCAGGGCACTGTTGCAAATTCTTAACTGTAGGGGTGATTTGGAAAATCAGCGAATAATGAAGATTCCATCTAGTCCGGGGTGATTAACATTAAATATTCCCTGAAACTGATAATCGTGTAAAAAGAAATTAACTTCTCATAGTAGCATCCATTTACATACACTCTGGAGTGAGGATGTTTTTATTTGACCAGAATAAAAAGGTGCTTTAGTTTAATAATTTTATTAATACAATGTTGGGGGAAAATATTTTCAGCTCTACCCTGCAAATGTTTAAAGGGTGAGCAAGACCAAGTCCTTACCCTGGAGGTTACAATCTGTATCATTTAGAGAGATAAGATGCCCAATGTTCCAGTACCCCTTAAGAGTTCCATTTAGTGACTGGACTATGGGCCGCTTAGAAACTGCTGGATGACTTATTACTTTTATTTGTAACTGAGACCAATACTACACAGTCCCTGAAATCATTATTACCTCTGAAGAGATACGTGCTTTATGTAAATTGTGTTAATCAGAGGCCACTTTTGGAGAGTTATTGGATGGATAATTAATTGCACTCTATCTACTGAGAGATTTGGGCAACAGTGTGTCTCACCGAGGCTTATTCAGCCCTCAAAGCCTGCTTAGCAGTCCTTAAAGCCTTAACACGGGTTGGTCATTTTGTTCCTGGATTAGGATTTCTGGAATTTTCCAATTCAAACCACTTTTAAAAGTATTCATTTGTTTTACACTAATGGAGAAATTTAAAAAGGGGCAGATTTTAATTACTAACAATCTCCTTTGAACCTTTCCGAAAGTTAGCCCTTTAAATTCAGGTTGGGTATGTCTGTTACAAAAATAATTTAGATACCGGTAAGGTGGCATTGTTGGACACTGAACTGTTGCTTGTTTCTGCTAATGTAGCCAGATGAATTTCTTGTTTCTACGAAACAGGAAAAATCATCTCAGAGTCCATTCTGGGGCTCATGGGCGTATGGGGTGGGCGGGGGCGGTTCTGGGCTGACGGCGCAGCCTGCTCTTGTCCCTGTTCATCAACTGTACAAAAACAATTTAGTTTTCTAAATACAAAAGGATCACTGATACTGATGATAATGGAAAGGGAATTTATGACAGCAATCGGAATAACTGGACCAGAATTCGAATGTTAAAGCTAATCTGTTATGACATTTTCAAATACAGTTGTAACGAGGAAGGAAGTCTGGTTGAATTCCTGACAGAATCCCCAGGACACAGGTTTATGGGGGGGTCAAACGCATCATTCTTCAAATATTTGCATTTGAGCTCTTACTTGGTTCAAGAAAAAACCTGAATAAAGGGTACCAGTTTCACTCTACTTGAATTGGCATAGCAAGGCAAGGTATCAAAGAGCAATTTATTGGGTAAAATAAGTGAGATTTAATTTCTTAACTTGTATACTTCTTGAGGAGAGGCGATACCTTTATTTATATGTTTGTACCTCTTTATTCCCACTATATTAACTAGCAAATTATCTGCCACAAACTAGACACTTGATGACTGCCGAAAATGTGAACGATAGCACTTATCTGATTGCATCTTGAAGGGAAACATGTTTTAAAACATTGATAAAGCAGACCCACGTGGCATAAGGGGGCAATGTAAAGAAGAAGAGAGAATAGAAGGAAAACTGGTGGCAGATTTGCGTTCTGATATCTGGGTTGAGTTGGGTGACCTGTCAACTCAGGCTTTCCTATGATCTCATCTGCCGAATAATGATGATCCCACGTGGAAATGGAGTGGACGAGCCTGGGGATTAAGGAAGTGTGTATGCGAGCACTTACATGGCATGTTTGAGAAAGGTTAACATAAATGGAACTGAATGATTCACATTATCAAATTTTAAAAATTCCGTCCAATTCCTATCAGAAATTATACATTACCCATTTTGTTTGTTAGTTTATTTTATTCTTTAGATTCCACATATGAGTGAAATCGTATGGTATTTGCCTTTCTCTAACTGGCTTATTTCACTTAGCATAGTGTTCTCCAGGTCCATCCACACCAGGCGGGATCTCCTCCTTTTTTATGTCTAAGTAGTATGCCATTGTGTAACTGCACCATAGTTTTTTTATTCACTCATCTACTAATGGGCACTGGAGCTGCTTCCAAATCTTGACGATTGTAAATAACACTGCCATGAACATAGGGGAGCTTATATTCTTTCGAATTAGTGTTCCAGGTTTCTTGGGATATATTCCCAAAAGGGGGGTCACTGGGTCCAAAGGCAGATCCATTTTTAATATTTTGCAGTCACTCCACACTGCGTTCCACGGTGGCTGCCCCAATCTGCACTCCCACCAACAGTGTGCGAGGGTTCCCTTTCTCCACATCTTCGCCAACACCTGTTTGTTGATTTATTGATGACAGCCATCCTGACAGGTGTGAGTTGATATCTCATTGCGGTTTTCCATTCGTTCTTTATTCAGGTAAAGAAAAACATTCTCTCTCCTCTTACAGACCTTGCAGTGTAGCATGGTGAAGGATGAACTTTAGTAGAGGGAGGACACAGCTGAGGGGATTATGGGAGTCATCCCAGGACAGGTTAAATGAACTGGACCTGAAAGAAAAATATTTCTATTTTCTCCTCTTTGGCTGAGCCAGGCCAGATCTGTCTGTTACATGCTCTGCCCAAGGCTTTAATCCCAAGCACCACAGCACAGTAACATGGGCAGATGTCCAGTCTCCAGTGTTCTCAGTGGTGATGGTAACAACTGGCTTTATTTCCATCAGTAAGTAAAGAATTATTTATAAATAGTGTGATTCTATTTGTTATTTTTTAAAGAGCCCACTCTTCCTGAAGATTCTTTTTAATAACTTGAGGCTCTCTTATTAGTGTTGACTATCCTGAAATTTGTTCTCTCAATTAGAAATAGTTACTGACCTTCACAATATGATCAATAAACAATCCAGGTCACACCCACTTCTCTGAACTTAATTGAATTCCATTGTTAGTATAGAAACACAGGGGACAGTTCTTGAGGGGCCCTGCATTTCTAGAGATACATGAGCCACTGATAAATGTCCTCTTGGTGCCTAAGTCATGCACAGGGGACACAGGTTCCAGCAGGACACGGCCACAGAGTAACCTCGCGAGGTCAAGTTAATCAGAATTCAAAATAGGAAGGCTCAAAAATACATGCTATAAATCTGGGTATTAAAATGTTTCCAACAAGGGCAATCACTTCATGTTCTCGCTTTTGTTCTAAATGATGTAAAAGGGATTACTCCATATTAGTCTGGCTCGTTTGCCAGAAAGTTTTTGATTAGGCTTCATAGTCGGAAAAGAGTGTTTCTCTTTGCTTACAAACTACTGAAGTAACTATATGATGCTATTGACTTCACTGGTTTATAAGGAATGATGACTTTGCACTGGTAAAATAACTGACCTAGTCTGAACTTGCAGGGAGAACCGAAGCCAAAGATTTTGCCTGGTGGACAAGGGTAATGTTTTATGCATTTCTGTATCACTTTGAATGCGTAGCACAGTGTCCTGCATCAGGTATTTTCTCAATAAATAATTTCTGAATTTTTAAAATGGAAAAACTTACCTACCCAATAAATAAACAAAAAGGAGGTGTTTTTCAGTACTTCCTCATCGGAACATTGGAGCTCAACAATGGAGCCAATTCCAACAGCTACTGAAACTGCAGAAATATTTAAATCTGTTTTTAAAATAAATAAACCCAAATTGGATTGAATAAGGCTTGGCTAAGCTAAACTGTTGTTCTGGGCTCAGTGGTCTCTGCCTATTAACTGAAGAGCAAACAGGATCATTAAAATATTTTCTGAGATTCAAAGGCATTTAAGAAGGCTTTGAACTGTTGGAAGATGAATGAAAACCACACAATATCATCAGGTTGCCCAAGTATTCTCTCCAGTTAAAACAGACTGCAGGTATGTCTCCAACCGTATTGACTTTGATATAAAGACCTTACACATCTTGAGGCAGAATCAATAAGAGGAGTCACTATTTTTAAGAGATCATAAAAATCCAAAAACATGTACAAAACCTAAAAATGCAACAGAATTCAAGAGTTTTTCAGTATTTAATATTTCCTTAAACTTCAAAGTAAAGTAAGGGGGGGTGTGTGTGTGAAAAGAACTAAAGACTTAACCCTAGCTAAAGTCTTTCCACTTTAAGTAAGCCTAAAAAAAATAACAAAATAATAACTTTAAAAAGACAGTACTGAAAAATATGGGGGAAAAATTTCCTTCACACAAATAATTTCCTTTAAGTGGAATGTTCTCTATCAAAATAACCGTATGAATTCTTATGCCATCAGGGATGGCATCAAATCATCTAAACCATGTCAATATAATGATGAAGGCTGGAATTAAATGACGTAAAACATTTACATTTCACCAGTCATATAGGGTAGCCCTTGATGTTTCTGGAGTATAGACATGTAACATTTTAAAGTGTTTTCCCATATATTCTTCCATGTAATTCTGAAATATCTATGTGAGTTGGGACAGATGTCATTATCCCTGTTTCACAGGACAAAATAAATAAATAAATAAAATACGGGCGTCGATTAGACACTTTCTTTCTTTCTTTTCTCATATGTAGATAAAATACATTGCTTGTCTATATCTGAATTTTATGGCTACCTTTACTCTTTTCAAATGCACATAAGGGGCCATTCTGTGTAGCAAGCTGAAGAGACAGCAAAAGCAGCTTGTTTAGTATCAGTGATTAGCTGCAGCCATTGCGGGATGTACAAGAATTCTGAGCCTGGAGGATGGCAGCAGGTAAGAGGGGACTGGTTCTAGTGCAAGTCCCCAAATTGGCGTGCATGCCTGGGGGCCAGTTAGACTTAGGCTTGTATCTGGACCACTCGTCGCAGGGTGTGAATCCTTGGTAAGTGCTTTCTCACCGTTTCGTACAAGTTACTACTCAAATCCTTCTTGTTCATATCTATGGGGATTTAAAAAATTAACCATATGTCAGCTAATTACAGAAACTCTTTTTATTTAAGAAAACTACCCTCAGTGTTATAAAGAAACTAGAATTTCATTTCCAGTGAAGATTTGGATTAAAAAATAGAGAATGGTTTGATGGCTTTTAAAAGCAAATTCAGTCAGCAGTGAACTCTTGGAAATAAAAGACATCTTTTGTAACATAAGCATGAAATTTAGTCAACACATGAAACCACGTGGTGATTTAAAACACTATCACACTGCCAAGCCTGCTCCTGAGAGTATATAGGGCTATTTAAGGGCATGTTCCTGTGACAGAATAATTGCTATTGTGTTTCTGAGATATAATCAGGCTTCAGACATCCCTGCCCCAGACCACCAATTGCTTTAGCACTTGTAAAAAGGCGAGGTGACGTCTGACTAAGAGTAGTATTGAATGCATCAATCCACACAGAATTGACCGGGCGGTATTTTTACATGTTTAAAATATGAAACCATTTTTTCATGTTTTTCAACTTAATTCTGCACACAGTCAGAGCAAGTGACCAAACACAGTAAATCACCCAAACAATGCAGCAGAAAGAAATGAAGTCCTTGGCTAGAGGAGACAGGGTGAGCTGCTTTACAATGTACCCATGTCAACTCTGTATTCTTACAACCAATGCTTCACACATGACCTGAACTGTCAAGACAAGCACATATGGGGCTCCTTATATGATGCTGTGCCTGCACTTTGTCTTTGAAGACTTCTGGTCAATGGAATGAGTAAAAATCCAATGTGATTAGTAATAATTCTGAATCTTTAAGATAACGTTTCACGAGGGTTCCGTGATGATTTCTTGAATGTGCCTGTGGCCGAAATCAGCTCTAGGGCTTCCCTTCCCGGGCTGTGATATGTCTGGGAAGCCAGGTGGGCCATACTGGTGTCAATGATTAAATACAGTTCTTTTTATGCTTTAAAAACACTGCCTATAGTACTCATGCTATAATATAATATGAATCTGACAATGTCATTTTATAAATCAAGCTCTTGGGTTTTGTAATATATATTTTATAAACTGTGTTAATAAATGTATACACGGTGCAGGATTTCTCTGTTTCAAATTACTAAAGATATTAATTTAACATTACTGAAAAATTCCCACTATTGAAAACATTTTTCTATCTATACCCTATCTGATGTACTCTAAATGACATGTGTTTTTCATTGTAAAAATAATTCATGTTCATGATATCTTTAAAAAAGTAAGAACATAATCAATAAAATATACTAAAAAAAAAAAGTAGAAAGCAGAAACTGTCAGTCTCTCTTTTTAGCCACCCTCCTCCCACTTGGGAGGCTTCTTTCACACCCTTCTGGAAACTGGGAAAGCGCATTTCAGATGCCCTTTCTACAGTGTTTGGCACAGCTACTCATCTATCTAAGATCTGCATGACTGATTGAACATATTAATTTCAGATTTTGTCAACATTCCTTTTACCGTGTCAACATTCCAACATAATGAAATCTGTGTAGCTTTAAAAGAAAGGGAAACAGAAAGGAAAATCATAATAGACTTAAAAGGCAACTAACCTTTTTCCACCTCATTCAGATTAGCAGCTGGCAGCGACAAAGACAGAAGAGACAAAAGACTTTTTACATTGCGATACAACAGCAGAGCACAGGAAGCTAATGCATTTAACAACAGAGAGGCCAAGGGTGAGGAGGCAAAGTGAAGCAAGGCTTCGATTTCTTACCTACAGCCGGCCAAGCGCACAAACATGGAGGAAATGAGGCAACAGGCAAAGGCCGTCGTAGGGAGCCAGAGATCTGCATCTAAACCAGATGGCTTAACAGCTAGCCTTGTTTTTCATATGTGCACTTAATGGTTTGTGTGTGGGCATTGGAGACTTGGAAAAACAAAGAGATAATGGTACAAAATGGAAAAACGTGGTTCTGAATATTTTCCACAAAATATATTCTACATCTTTACATGCCCAACTGGTATGGAAATTTTCATTTACTGAATTTATGTGATTCCAATCAGTGACACCATGGGTTACCTTGTGCTCGACTGTGCATTGTCTTTGTATGTGGCCCCATGAGTATAGGGTTGATTAGGAAACATAGTCTGACTGAGTAGATCCAGGGTTCTGACTCTTAGGAAACATGCAAAAACACATTTTTCAATTTAACACCTAAATTCATACCAGACTTTAAGAAAAGGCATCGAGTTTTCAACATGGTAGGGGTGCCATGATTGTAATTTTCATTTTTATAGGTTTTGAGAGCTTATATATTTTTAGGAATTCCTTGAAAATCTTCCTTCAAGTAATGCTTTGGTTTTAGAAAGGATAAAATAATTGATTTTTTAAAATTAAAAAATCAAAACCACAATCTCTTAAGATAAAATTAAAACCCTAGAGTAAATTTTAAAATCATTTTTTTGCAATTCCAGAGTCATATTTGCTCAATCCTTAGCACAGCGATTTTAATTTAAAATAATACTGAATTAAACTTTCCAAAAGTTAACTATGTTCAATCCTTAGTGTGATGATTTTAATTTACAAGTATATTGAATTAAACTTTTCAAAAATTAACTTTGTGTGAAGAATATTAGCAATCCATGACTATATATTATATAATTAGAACAGATAATGAATTGAATTAAGTAGAAAACAACAGTTTTGATAACTGGGGGGTATAACAAGATTTAGATAATCAAAAGATAATACTGACCCTTAAAATTTATGTTGTTAATCCCTGCAGCAGAAAAGAGCAGATAGTTTTGTCCTCTAACAAATTAATAACTATTTACTGTGATATGATGGTCACATGGGCTTAAATAAATTTAATAAATTTTCCAAAGGTGGGTCATTTTATTTTGAATATTCGTGGTTGTGTTTTATAGTCTGCCCGTCACACGAAGACCTCACCATCAGGCTGCTTTCAGGTCTCGGAATTTTCTCCATAAACAGCGGTATGTCCATTCTCCCTCTTGCCATGGATGCCCAATGTAAAACCTTTCCCCATAATATTTTACAAGCTTTTTCTGTGAAGTTTTATTTGTTCCAACTAAGGAGTTCACATTTTCATTTATGCCTTTGGGGTATGGAGTAAAAAATCTTCAAACAGAAAGCAACTTGTGACTTGAATGATTTTTAAACAATGACAACATTATTATATTCCCTGAGCATAGCAGGGTTTCTGTTTCCAGATCTCATGCTCATTAATCAGACTCCAAACTTAAATCTAAAATAATACAGCCACATTATAAGAAAATTCCTCCCTAACTGCAGACTTGGATGAAGGAGGATATAAAACTCTAGAGCCCAATTTATACCTTCCTATAATTAAAGACCACTATGTGCCACTGATTTAAAAATCTGCAGATGGTTGTTTGATATTTTGTAAATGAGCTCACTTCACATATGGACAAAAATATTACAGTTAATAGATGAATTACAAAAGGACCTCGTTTAGATATTTGCTCTAATGACAAATCATCAAGCTCTTCATTGCCCGCAAGACTCAGTACAGTCACAGTGGTAATATCTTCAAGCTATTAAGTTACTATTGAGCTCAGTATTTTTGTTTATGCTTTGCCAAAATTAAGGCAAACTGACATTTGCAATAGCTATGCTTAAGAAGACTAAAAGAGTCTCAGTTCTTTTTGAGAACGAAATGGCTCTTGACACATAGTCTTGGCAGGTTCCCACAAGACAGCTTTTGTAGATGTCACATTTTGGCTAAAAAGTGGTTTTGCTAAGTTTTGTTTTTTTTTCAGATGTTTCAAAGAAAGAGATCTGGCACAGAGATATGAGGCTTCGTAATACTTCTCAGAGGAAGCTGCACTGAATGGAATCATTTTGGGGGGAGAAAACGTGTCCAAGAGGATCGCGTGTAGGAAGGGAGCTTGGAACATGAAGGATGAGAAGATAAGACAAAGACTCAAAAGAAATAGATAAGGCATAAGGTACAGCAAATCTGCAGCCAAGGCAGGAGGACCCCTCCAAAGCAACTCGGAAGAGCCTGCCACCTTCTGAACTTGATATAAAAAGGGCATGTAAGAGCCCGAACACTGAGGTGCGCTTAGGCCTAAGTCGTCAGCACAGAAGGGATACGGGCTGACTCCTGGTTGCCGGGCTCCAGACCTCATCAGCTAGTCCAGGTGTCCTTGAAACGCTTTGGTCCAATTTGTCCTGGTCAGAATACATTGGTTGAAAAAGGCCTCAGAGATTAAGTGAATTAAGCTCTTTATGTAATGACTGGAACAACAGTGGGAAAAGAGAGCCACTCTATCTAGATAAATACAGATAACAGTTTAGCGCAGACATTGGGCTTCTTATACAAGTCTAGAGGAGTTCATCCATTAAAACTCAATTCTTGCGGGGGGTGGGGGGAGCTCCAAGGGCTTCAGAATCTGCGCATGTTTCATTAATACAAAATATCAGAGAACACTCAGATTCTGCCCCTGAAGGAGCCCAAGGGTTACATACATATAATAGAGAAATTGGTAAATACCACATGCTCAAATTTCTACTGGAAACTTGGTACATTACTTTATATGGCATGAGGTGCTTCCCTGGTATAAAAAGAGTCATACCATGGAAAGGCAGTTTCAGAGCACTATGCAGATCTGGGTGTCAAAACAAAACCCTGGTATTCTATAATCTTACCATAAAGAAAGGTACTTAGTGAAATACCACGTTTGGGTATCCCATAAAAGTTTAGATTTCTGTGCTCTCCCAACAAATCCCTGAGAAAGTTAATCAGGCAGCTGTGATTTCATCTTTCATGTTTGGAGATGTTGACCTTAGTCACCTACATAATTATTTCACCCTCTGATACTCTTCGCTGTGTATTACATGATATGAAAATAAATGCAATTAATGAAAAATACCCAGCAAAATGAAAACAGTAACTTCAAATAGGGTGACAGAATCTATTGCTCCATTTTTCTTACAAATAAAATGTATGACATTCCCTTTTTCTCTGTCATGTATTAAAACTAAGTGGTTTATTAAGAAAATAAGATTATAACTGTGAAGTTTCTTATTCCTAGCCACAAAAATAAATCGAAATAGATATTCTTACATAATAGCCAAATTATAAACTTGATATTGACCTCATAGCAAATTGGTTTATCCAGGGAAGAAGTTAATAAGCTTGAACAGTCTTAGGAGATTTATCATCTCAAGAAATAAAATGTCAGAAAAAAGGTGATGGTCTCATAAGATTATTCGAAGTGCTTAATGTTTTCCCATTTGTATTTTTTTTTACAGAACATGAGTTACTAGAGGAAAAAACTCATTAGTGAAGAAACAAGTATGGATACAATCTTGAATATTTAATTATGTTTTGATTAGGTAAAGAAATGCCTCTTTTCACGTATGTATTGGTGGGTTGCTTTGCACAGGAAAAATGCTTTGTATAGGAATGTCATTCAATTGTGGGACTAATAGCTTCAGTATGATAACTCCTTTTTTGCTAGATAGCATCGCATGATAGGCAACTGAGCTTGACAGGTCTTTGGGTTGACTAAAAACATCTTTAACTCCGGAATGTTATTTATGTTACATCTAATTTCTCAAACACCCACCAGTTATTAAACAAGCAGTGGTTTACTAAACATATGTGGCAGAGTGCCCATGATGTGTTCAGATATACAGACTGGTGGCCAACCATTTCCAATTTTTCCTACCTGTGTACTCAGGTGGGCAAAGGCACGTGTAGTTATTAATCCCATCGACACACGTAGAGTTATTTTCACAGTCATTATCTTCACAGTCATCAACATTGATTTCACAATGTTCTCCTTCAAATCCATCAGCACAAATACACCTGAACACCAAAGGGGGCAGAAATAAAAAATCAAAACAAAACAAAACAAACCAAAAACCTCCCCCTGCATTTTAAAACCATATGGTCTAAATATTGGGAAAAACCCTAACTACACTCATTAATTACACAACTTTTAACTACAAGAAACTGATTTTTAAAATGCTTTTAAATGACATGTTGTAAGCATCAATTTAAGGTAATATCCTCTAAATCAGAAACAATTTGACAAAGAAATTAATTCTGGCTGCAATTGGCAAATGGTCCCATGGTCAATAAATCCAAAATGTCTGCAGATCTAAAATACAAGCAAACTTTATGTAAATCTCAAGTTGTACTCTACTAAAATAATTCATGCTTTTTTGTTTATAAGTGAAGAGGAATTGGTTCTGATTTAAAAATAATATACAATACCCACTACCCTACGTGTAATGTCCTTGATGTCTCAAGACAAACAAAATAACTGAAAATAAAATGTTGTCTTCCTTGCAGTTATAAAATGTGAATGTTCTCTTTACGTCTCAACAAATGCAATTTTTTCACTGGCATAAAACATTGTACATTTCATCTCGATAGGCATCAGAATAATCTTTGAAAAGCCTTGGTGAAAAAGAGACAATTTCATAACAGAATGCAGAAATAAAGCCCATTTATTATAAAAAGTGGTATTTCTAATAAGCTTTAGTAGTACATTAGCATTCTTATGTGAAATTATTAGTGTCATTATAAGAACTCTATTTCATAATTCATGAAGTGCATCTGAAGTAATTGTACTGTATGATTAAATAACCTCAGATTAAAAATGTTCACAGCATGGTTTTCTCTTCATATTGGGGCTTGGAAATGAATCATTAATTTTGTTTCAGTGGGACCTACGCACTGTCTTTTAAGCAATACACACAATAACAGATGAATAGATGACTTGCAGTGGGAGACTAGCTGTCTATTAATTAGCATAATAGGGCCGCTCCTTTGTCTTGACCTAATCTAACTTGATTAATCATAATGTGTGCCTGTGCATGTTTTTAAATTTCTTGATGTTTGTAGATTCCTGAGTTGAAACACGGAACCATCTCCATTTGTTTTCACAGTGCACTATCTCAGGGAGGGACTCATCCACATTGTCCTTGTGAAGAGATTCCTGGCATTCTTTTAAAAATAACCTTGCTTGATTTGTAAAAGCAAATGCACGTTTGCCTCTTGCTCCAAGCCTCCCAACACAGGTCACAGACTCACGAATGACCTACCAGAATCCATCCTTTTCTCCTTCTTTTAAGTGGCAGGTCCCTCCATGTTTGCATGGGTTGCTGATGCATGCGTGAATCGGGACATCGCAGTCCTGCCCCTGGAAGAGGAGTGGCCGAGTAGAGGTGAGTGTCAATCAAGCACTAGCTGCCAGCACCATAAAATGAGGCAGACCCAGCAGAGAAGGCATGTTTTCAGATCATGGCTCCCGCCACAGCTTCCACTTACCTTGAAACCGTACGGGCAGGTGCAGCGGTAAAAGTCAACCGGATCGTTGTTGCAGGTGCCATCGTTTTTACACGGATTTGATAAGCAGGGATTACATTTAGCTAAGATAGTCACATCCACAGGACCTAAAGCAAATTAAATAATATGAGGACCTGGGGCAATTTTAGTTCACTTAAAATTATTTCAATGCCTTAATGTAACAGTAAATTTTGTATAAAAGTTATTGGTCAGATGTCTGTATGTTGAGTCTCCACGACAAAACCAGGAGTCAGCATTATCATATTATGTTCAAGGAATGCAACAGGGGCCCTTCTCATTGATAGGGATGGAAAGATCCTCTGAAATCGGAGTGGGACTCTGAGTTTTGATTTAAGTGGTTAGTGTCTGATGCTAAGGATGCCCGGGTCATAGGCTCGGTTCCCTCCTGGATGATCAGCTTCCTTGGCTGAGTTCCATCGTACTGATGGCACCTTAAACTCGGCCAGCTGTCATGGACATACATGTCATTCATCCCAAAGAGGACTGTGTGAGGGTGTGTATGCATGTGTATGTGAATGTGTGCATACTTGCTGAGGGATGGCGGGTGAATTTTATGAATAAGTAGAAACTCATCCTTTAAAATATAAATTCATCAATTAAATATAAAATAGTACCACCTGCCCTGATAACATTAGTTCAGTAGTATTATGTTCATACAGGAGACACAAAACAACACCGCTTTCATGCAAATGGAAATAAATGACAAACGGAGTCTCTGTTATATCCTCCCTCATACCCTTTTGGTTCAGTCTGTTAGCACATCAGTGCAGGCAACGCAATGAGTGCAATTTCTCTGTCTTCCTCTCCCAGAAGGACTTTCCATCAAAACGATCTCTACTCCCAATCCCACTTTTTGGAAAACACATTAGAAAAACCCCATCATCCACAACAGACTTGGATTAAATGCCAATTCAGTTGCAGCCATTTTCCTTTGGTCCCACATATTTATTCTGTAAATGGCTACCAGGACAGCAATTGTACCATCCTCAGAAAAATCACATTCCACCGATGCTGCTTTGTGCACTGTCGGCGAGAGTTCACTGGACTGACTTTTGGCAGCTGTCAGCTGAGGACACTCTGTCGAGGTGACATCTTTATGTACAAAATACAAATATTTTAATTTTGGTTCAGCTATCACCAGTCTCTCTGAAATACTTTATCCTCATCAAAACAGCAACGATCATTCCAGCTGCTTGTTTGATCACACATCATTTCAGGCAAAGTTACCTGAGTCAATTGTGTAGCACACTCCCCCTTTACTGTCACTACTGTAACCTTCTAAGGGACCTCCACCCCAGCAGTTGTGTGACTTATGCTCATATAAACTCCTTTTCATTTCTCTACAGATTAGAGTTTATGTTTGTGAGATTTTAGTCTACTGACAAAAACTCAAGTGTGAAAGAGAGGGTGGCCATCAAAGCCACATAGCTACCGTTCCCTCACCCGGGGAAGTGCCAGCCCATCTGCATAGAATGGTTTTGGGGTGAAATCTAAAACAGGATAGTTCTCTGTAGGATTCAATTTTTCTACTAATGAAAAAACTGAAATATAGAGGTTCCTCTTTCTTTTTCACCATTTGAAATAGATGGCAGTTCTGGGGATGATTATGTTAATAAGAAGGCATCGTGTTTGCTTCTAGTGACCCCTCAGTCATTAAGGGAGGCCGAGCCAACACCCCCTTTAGCTCTTCTTAGTAACCAAAACAACTAGAGCAGTCTCCATATCAAATTACAGCTGAAAAACTTCTGGGGTTAATACTGAAGTGATCCTCATAGAAGTTCAATTTCTCGCGCCTTCCAAATTATTTATCAATTAAGGACAAAAATTTAGTTCCTAAGAATATTGCAGAAATGAATGCTGGCAGTTATTTAAACCTGCAAGTTAGATTAATGTAGTAGCCCACAGTAAATGACTTTGTATTTGCTGAAGTTATCACACTTAGAATCAGCAATAGAAAAGAAAATACCTAACTGGTAATGGATCCTTTCGCTGGGCTAGAAGAAAAAGAATCTAATTTTAAACAAAGGCGTAAGCTAAAGCAGTTAAGAATGCACACCAGCAAAACAGCACGTCAGCAAATGCAAGGACTGGACACATTCGTCTGGCCACTTTCCAAGACCTTGACAAAAACTGTCTTTTCGTCTATCTATGTGCTTTCAACCTTGTAAGACTGATTTGAATAGAGGACTTCAGGGTTGACAGTTTCTAAGTTTATTCTACGGAATGTGACATTTCTCAAAAATTATGTTTGATTATTTAAATGAGAGAATAGAGATTGTTTTAGGAAAAAAACGGGATTCGTGGATACATTTTGAACAATTTAATAGAGTATGCAGGTGACAAAACTGCCAGGCTGGAACAGTCCCTGTCCAATTTAACAAATGGTCAAGATTTATTTAATAAATATCCACTGAATCATATGTGATTAAAAAACACTATCTAATTTCTCTACTTTGGCTTACAATATAGATAATTCTGCTCGATTATCTTCTAGCTGGAAATTCTTATTGGAATACAAAGGGAGATTGTTGTCCCCTTGAATACATTCAAGTTTAGCTAATGGAATCAAAATAATCAAGTTTACCATGTACACAGGCCTCTTTAGACAATTTCTTAAACCCACAAACTCTTTTGGCGACATCAAGATTGGGGAATATAGCAAAATATTGAGTTCAAACTCCTTCAGGTTGGTAAAGTTGATTATCATAGTTACCATCCTATTTGCTTCTCCTTTTTAAAAATCCTTCTTTGAAAATCAGTGCTTCAATGATAATGTTTTATTTCTAGTACTCGAGTTTGAGTAAAGGGTAATTCAAAGGATGTTTGAAAGTTGTATAAATTCCCAATGGCAGCACCCTGTGATATATCCAAACACTTTAATTCCCTTTCTTGATTTATTTTGTTTGTAAATCCACCTAACTAAACATGCTTCTTACAATGTGATTTATACATCTACATGGTTTATCCAAACCTTGTTTCTATATTCTAATCTGTTGGAACTACGGTTGACCCTTCACCAACTCAGGGGTTAGGAGCACTGAACCCCATGCAGCTGAATATCTGCATATAATTTTGATTCTCCCGAAACTTAAACTGTCTGTCAGTAACTGTGGGGGGTTGGTTCCAGGACCCTCCTGTGAATGCCAAAATGTGCAGACACTCAAGTCCCCTACATAAAATGGACAGGTCACCGCATCCAGTTTACCCTCTGCATCCTCAGACTCTCAATTGCAGACAGAAAGCAGTACAGGTGTTTATTGAAAAAACTTCCTATATAAGTCGACCCACACAGTCAAACCCATGTTGTTCAAGGGCCAACTATCCCTTGCATATGGTTCTCTCCTCTCATTCATCTTCCTACCCATATCTTGCTCCTCTTCTAAGACTATCTTCTATCTCCTATTAGTTTTCTACTTATGATTCATTGTCCACCCAGGACATTTTCTCTGAGGTCCTCTCCTGTAAAGTTCTTATTCAAGGGGAATGGCATCTTTAATCTGTTTCTGTAATAAGGACATGGTATCAAAGTTAAAGGGAGATGCTAAAAAAAAGTCAAAATTGAATGGGGAAGAGTTTGCAAGCTCCCTAGATGCAAACCAACACTTGCCGGATTTTGCAAACTCGATTAGTCCCAGGTGAAAAAAAGAAGGTATCCAGGGACAGGGACTAGAAAAGAATTTTAGCATAATGAATAGCAACGGAGGACAGGAAATCTGAAGTCCGTCAACCCAAGTCAGCGACCTGGATTTGTCACTGAAGTGTGTAGTGTCAGGAGAATAATGGCAGCTATCTCAAGGGGCTGTGTGAAGCAGTAAACGAGATGCTAATGCACGTTTGAGCATGGAGGATACCGAGAGTTAGCATGGGCCGCAGCCAGTTCTGACACTCTCCCTAGACTTCCAAAGAATGGAGGGCGATGGGGGAAACAGGCGTGGTTTACCGGAGAAAAGGAGAAACACAGTCTTCCTCTGCATGTTTGCCCAAATTTAAGACATGGCAAATTAGAGTTTACCATTTGGCCTTCTGTCTATGCTAGGAACTGCTCAAATTTGGGAAAACTGTAGGGGTTATTACTATCAAAACCAAGGGGGAATGGAAGTGGGCGCTGTGAGAGAATTACCCATCGGGTGACAACACACAGAGTTAATAATTCTGTATTTTTAAGACTGCAACTTTGATTTGTGAATCCAGCAGGGACAACCACCAGAAATAACAGTACATCACTGAAAAGGAGAAAGTTCTCTTGTCTTCTTGCATTCTGTTTCACTAAGAAACTACAGCTCACTTTGATACAACTTCCCTGATCTTCAGTCTTTCCTCCTTCCCAAAGTTAACTGGTTCCAAGAATTGTTCAAGTGTTTCCAAAACAATAGCCCTCAGAAGACGTGTGCCATAGAGGAGAAATGCAATCTAGCTCCAGGGACACAAGTTTTTACTACCGCCACTGAAATAAAAGAGGCCAGTCTGGGCTAAATAGACTGATGGAAGTTTTGGTCTTGATTTAAGAGAGCCTTCTAGCATCAGCTATCTGGATTGGAGGTGTGTTTAGCTTAATAATTCAAAGGGAAAATGAGAAGAAAGTTTGGTTAACAATTTGTCTTTGTCAGTTACTTTAATCTTTAATGGAAGAACTGCTGGACCTCAAATCCATTAAAGCTTGTAGGCAGACTTGCTTACTTGACTCAAATCACTAGCTATGCACCTGACACCAATATCGCCACCCACTGAGAATTGTATCTCACTTTGATTTATGACTAAAAGCTGCCCACAAATTCCTAACTATATCCTAGAGCCTGCCTTCATTCTGGCATCCCTTGGAAACATGGGTCAAATAACAAAATCCTCTAGCACCGACCTTGTAAGGAGTCTGAGGAATGTCAAAGACAACTGAGAAAAATTGTAGGGGATATTTGAGGTTGGGCATAATTAACTAAGAGGAAATTTTTACTTAAAACCAAAGATTCTACACTCCACTTGCAATTACATTATTGCATTTCTTAAACATGGATATCAATAACATATTTTAACATTCCATTATTAAGTCATTCAATTATCAAACATTTACTGAGGGTCTATTTTGTGCCAGACACTAGGTTAAGTATGGGGGGTTCAAAGCCAAGTGAAATGCTTGAGTTTCTAGAAAAAATTACAGTTCAGCAGTAAGACATATTTGTATCAACTACAGAATGCAACTGTAAGAAGACATGGGTAATGCGAATTTATGTTTTGGAGTGTGTTTTAAGTGTCTACAAGCCATCCAGTGGGACGAACTTACTGAGTGAGTGAGAAAATGAATCCAAGGTTCATAAGAAAAGTCATGGCTAGATATCTGGAGCGGTGAGGTTGAAGTCAATTAATTTAGTAAGGCGAAGGAGAGAACCCCATGCATGCCAATCTTAGAGAATGAGGTGTCAGCCTAGGAAAGAAAGAAGGCAAGGAGAATGTACACGAACGTGCAGTGGTTGCCACTGCCTAGGATGAAGAGAGAGCAAATAAGGATACAAGGTGCCACTGAAGGGATCAAGACGGGAGCTGCTGGTATGTCTCCAGCTTCACTGGAGGGGTCGAGACGGTGACAGATGATAGGGGTTAAAGTCCTATAAATCTGCATCAAAATCCTATAGATGGTTTCCTTGGGTGAAAAAAGCCCTCAAAGGGAAATGTTTTGCTGATGTGGAATAGGTGACACGAAAACTGCGAAGGACTAAAAGGGACCAAAATGGACGAGTTCAAAAATTGTTTTGTGCAGTTGAAAAAAATGTCTTGGTAGGTGTATCGCATCTAATGTACTTTGAAGGTGACTTAAGTTTAACCGTTCAAGAATGAATACAAAAAGTTTTATAAATAAATTTCAGGATTTTGCGGGTCCCCCTCATACATGCATGCGTTTGAATTCTGAGAACACTGAATAAGCTAATGGGAACCAGCATGCTCTAAGAATGGAATGTAAGTATGTAGCTTTTTCAAACTGTTACTGTGATTTCAAAAAACATCTCCGAGAAACTCTGAACTTTAAGAAATACAGATAATCACTAACATTTTCAAAAATGCAGTACGTGTATCCCTGAGCACAGAAAGGTGTAATAGAATCAATTTGCAGTTTCTCAACTTCCCCCATACAATCTTTCTAAAGCCACTCTGCCCAATAACATTCCTCAGAATAAGTGTTTATGCCAGTTTCTCCTCCCCTTTGACAATCCTCTCCACTTTACAAAGAACGGTGTACTGCTCTTCCCAGAAATTCAACACAGGGTGCTGGTCGAAGGGAACAGTTGCTGTCACAGGGAACAATTTAAAATACTGGTTATTTGCAAAGGCTCGTGCAATCAATGCGCATAATCCCAGAGAGATATTTCCAATAAAATTCTACTTTCAATTTTCAATAGCAATATTAAAACATGGGTGAATAATTATGTTGTCCCAATCAATGACTCAAGTATTAGTAGAAATAATTTGGTTGAAAGAAAAATTTAAAAACTCATAGATTTTTGGTGGTAGGAAATGTAAAAAAATAAACACACACACACACATACACACACACATATTTGTAACAAAGAATGATACACTCCTCTGAGGTGCTGAAAATAGGAATTCAAGAAGGAAAACATAAGTTCAAGGAAAAAGAAAAAAGAAGGAGCTTGTTTTTGTCTTTTAAAATTAGCTGTTATATTTAGATTCCACCAAATACATTTAAAAGAATAATGGAAGAGTTTTGTTCTAAAATGTCAAACTTTGCAGTACAGTGCAAATGACATATTTTGCAATCATTTATATGTATGGAAAAAAGCATTAGATGCCAGGTTAAAAATATTTGGAGGAAATACGCTTTTTGAAAACTCCTTCATTAATCAATAAATCATGGAGGGTCCCTTATCATTTTTTGTTGGTCTTTTGAAGTGTTACAATAATAAATCAGTAGTTAACCTATATCTGTGCTTCCTGTGTGTAAGGTAACATATTTTACATATATTATGTAAAATCTGTTTTTCCAACTTTGCTGAGGAAAAAGTGGCAAATATAATGGCATATATTTAATGTGTACAATGTGATGTTTGGATATATGTGTATATTGTGGAATTAATATAATTAATACATCTGTCACCTCACCTGATTTAACATTTTTGTGTGTGGTAAGAATGCTTCAGGTCTACTCAGCAACTTTCAAGTGTACAGCATTGTATTATTAACTGTGGTCACTGTACTGAACACCCCATCCTTACAGCTGCTTCTTCTAACTGAAAGTTTGAATGCTCTGACCTACAGCTTTCCCGCTTTCCCTTTACCCTGGCCCCCGGTAACCACCACTCTCTTCTTCGTTGCTATAAAATTGACTTTTTGTAACGATTCCTTCTAACCTTGAACTCTTTCAGGTATGTGCTGTCATTGTTTCTGCTTACACATGAGAAAACTGAGGCACAGCGCAGTGACACTATGAACGTTACACAGCTGCTGAGAAGCGAACGTGGTGCGTAGCCCAGGAGAGGTCAGGCCTGGCTTCAGCACTCATGCTGGGACCCACTACACAGCATCACCCACTCAGATACATTTTCCTGCTAGACGTGCAAATCTGGTGGTGGCTTATCTTCTCAGCTAGGTTTGCAAGCCTTGAAGGCGAGACCATAGCATAAGCTTCTGCATGCTCCACGATACCTAGGATTTAGTTTGCACACAAGACATGTTTAATGAACACTGGCTGATCGCACATTTAGAAGCTTCAAGAATTCCTTCCATTTATCAATTATGGGCGGTCCTTTGGGAAATCTACACATTAATAACCTATTCCATTTTTGGTAAAAAAAAAAATCTTAATCTATACATTTGACTAGTAAACATGGAAAAATATATAAAACAAGTTCAATAGTGGTTACTTCTGGCTATTGGGGTTAGTGGTTCAATTTAGTTTTTGCAGAAATAAAACATTCCTTACTTGTTTACATTTTGTTCTTTAGATTTTTCTATGTTGGGCACATATTTTTCTTGTAATAAGAGAAAAAAAATATTTCTTACTAAGATGCTATTTTGAATTCACAAGTACATAAAACAAAGGGGGAAAAAAGGTATGCAAAGAAGGAAGAAAAGCCACTTTATCACAGGAAGAGGGCAGCACGGGGGGCCAGTGGGGAGGTCTGGCCTGACACTCAGGTGGGCTCATCTGCTTAGCCGGTGTCAGGAAGCCACGGCGCCCTGGCGGCCCTAGGAGCGGGGCACATGATCAGACAAAGCAAAAGCTAAATATTTTACTTGTTAGAGGCTAGGAGAGGAATTTCCAGAAGTTGTGTACTCTTCACCTCCTCATGCATTTTAAAGAAAACTTAGTAATTTCCAACGAACTATTTCTGCAGTTTATTTGAAAAGTCTAATTCTCGGGTGTCTCAGGTAACTGTTCTGTCTTGTCCAAGCGTGGGTGGAAAGAGGAATTAGTTACTGGGGCTTTGCAGCTATACCTTTAAAATCTAGCGGCAAATGATATTTGTTTTCTTTTGAAACTAATACTGCGAATTTTTTTTTTACAAAAATACAAATGATTCGAAGCCATACCTTGACATGTAAATTTTTTGGAGGGAGTTGTGAGTAACAGTTTATCTGCCATTTCCCCAGGACCAGCACAGCGAGCAATTCCCGGTTCTTTGTATTCCGACTTGACCCAGTCCGATAACCACTGCATGTTACAGTCACAGTAAAGAGGGTTGGCTCCAATTGCTCTGGAAAACAAAGGCGCACACACACACATGCAGGCGTGGAAGTATTATTTCCTAAGGGAACATAACGGGATGCTCAGTAGGAAATCCCTATATATTTATGGACAAAAACGATTTAGAAGAAAATGGTGGCACTGGGACTACTCATTTTCCTGAATTGTGCACAACTGAGATTTAGGGAGTTGTCACCAGCGTTAAGAATTATGTGAAATTTAGACAGCCCCCTGGTATTGGCAGAGACAGGTTTGTATGGGGTGCAGATCAACACATCCTTCATTTATCAATTATTTAATGAGGACCAATCACTATGCTAGGTTGTGGGGACCCAAATATGAAAACCACATTGTTTTTAACTCCAAAGAACTCCTTCTGTAACACAGGAGCCATAAGTTTCATTTGGAAGTGCTGTAGTAGAAGCATTTATTTACAAGAGGAGTATGAACAGAGGACAAGTGCTCTGGGGGGACTGGTGGCTAAAAGTATCTAAGGTTTTAGATGCCCAAGTAGGTGGGAAAGGCTGGGAAGGGTGTTTCAGGGTAAAAATCCAGCACGTACCAAGGTACAAAGACAAGAATGTGCATGAAACAATAAAGACGCGTAAAGCCAGTTCCCCAGAGTTGATTTAGACTCTAGTTGGATGCATGCTCTTTTACAAAGTGTTTCATCTAGAACTTTGGCCCCTACTCACATCAGCAGTGGTAGTGGCAGGAAAAGTAATCAAGACAACAGCCACCACTGCATCCCTCAATGGGCAGGAACTGGGCTA
>PVJD01008716.1:0-69714 GCA_004026545.1 Mormoops blainvillei
CTGCTGGATTTTCAGGAGCCTCCTCTTAAAGGGCCCGCACAGGCTTAGAACTTATGCAGACCCACCCCCTCTGGGATTCATCACCTGGCAACAGCTGGAAGGGCACCAGTCACACATGGGGAGAAAGTGAAGTAACTGGAAACAGGGTGAGCCCTAAGCAGACATCCAGAAGCCAGGCAGCAGCATTGTCTCCTGAGCCCTCCTGCCACACAGAGCCACAAAGCAGTGAAGCAGGTTGCCCTGCCCTGGCAATTACCTAAGGCTCTGCTCCACACAATTTACAGGTACCTTCTCTATAATCGGCCACACTACTAAGACAGGGAGTCAAAGTAGCTCTACCTAATACATGGAAATGAACACAGGGAGGCTGCCAAATTGAGGAAACAAAGAAATATGGCCCAAATGAATGAAGAGAACAAAACCCCAGAAAAAGAGCTAAATGAAATGGAGATAAACAACGTATCAGATGCAGGGTTCAAAACACTGGTTATCAGGATGCTCAAAGAATTAATTGAATATAGCAACAGCATAAAAATGACCCAGGCAGAAATGAAGGATACATTAAGTGAAATAAAGAAAAATCTATAGGGAATCAACAGTGGAGGGGATGGAGCCAAGATTCAAATCAATGATTTGGAACATAAGGAAGAAATAAGCACTCAATCAGAACAGCAAGAAGAAAAAAGAATTTTAAAAAAACTGATAGTATAAGGTGTCCCTGGGACATCTCCAAACATACCAACATCTGAATCATATGGGTGCCAAAAGGAGAAGAGGAAGAGCAAGAAATTGCAAATGTACTTGAAAAAATAATGAAAGAAAACTTTCCTAGTTTGGTAAAGGAAATAGACATACAAGTCCAGGAAGCACAGAGAGTTCCAAACAAGTTGGGCCCAAAGAGGATCACACCAAGACACATCATAATTAAAATACCAAAGGTTAAAGATAAAGAGAGAATCTTAACAGCAGCAAGAGAAAAGCAGAGAGTTACCTACAAAGGAGTCCCATGAGACTGTCAACTGATTTCTCAAAAGAAACTTTGCAGGCTAGAAGGGGCTGGCAAGAAGTACTCAAAGTGATGAAAAGCAAGGACATACAACTTAGATTACTCTATCCAGCAAAGCTATCATTTAGAATGGAAGGACAGATAAAGTGCTTCCCAGACAGTGTAAAGTTAAAGGAGTTCATCATTGCCAAGCCATTAGTATATGAAGTGTTAAACTGACTTATTTAAGAAAAGTTCAAAACTATGAACATTAAAATGGCAACAAATTCACAACTACCAACAATTGAATCTAAAAAACTAAGAAGACAACCAAAACAGGAACAGAATCATAGCTATGGAGATCATTTAGAGGGTTATCAGTGGGGAGACAGAGGGAAGAGAATGGGGGAAAAGGCGCAGGGATTAAGAAGTATAAATTGGTAGGTACAAAATAGACAGGGGGATGTTAGGAATAGTATAGAAAATGGAGAAGCCAAAGAACTTATATGCATGACCTATGGACATGAACTAAGGAGGGGATTGCTGGAGGGAAGAGGGGTCCGGGGTAGAGCGGGGCAAAGGAGGAAAATTGGGACAAGTGTAATAACATAATCAATAAAATATATATATATATATTTTAAAATAGGACACATGACATTGAGGCTCTTTTCCCTAACACATCTGCTGCTAAAAGTCTATTCTGGAGTTGGTATAAACTTTAAGAACCTTGGCAGCCTACTGTTTTGGTTAATAGCCTTTAACAGCTCAATTTCCAGCCATGTTGTCCTCAGGGTTTTAGGCAAGCAAAGGAGATTTTGTAAGTGATGTGTGTTAAAGCCAGAGAAAAGCAGCAGCTCTGGCGTTGCTTTGTGCTCCTGCCTTTCTCCTATTTGCATCTCCCAAGTGGGTATAAGGAAAAGCAAATGCTCATGCCTGCTTTGCAAGGGAACATGACTCCTTTTGTGAGTAATGTCACCTGATTCTTAAGCTACTTGGGGAGCAGAATAGACTATCTGATCAGTTTGTGCATTTAGGGCTAAGTCCTTTATAAAAGGCTGGTGAAAAATTGCTTTCAGTTGAGTTCCATTGAGGATATCATTAGTATTTGATAATGAATGAAAATTAGTCCCGCAAAATAAAGATACAATTCAAAAGGCTTCTAATGTACCTTCATGTTAAATGACTGGACTTTTCATACTTAAGTGAACTTACCCTAACCTATATTTTCAAGTTATTCTCCTTCCTCTCTTCTCTTTTCAATTTTGTCTACGGTCATGTGGCTCTTCAAATATACCTGTAAAGACTACCCAATACATTCTTGGTGGAGGTGGCATGTTATCACATTGTGGATTCAAAGCCCATCTATGAGAATTACTCATCACTTCGGGCAAGTTACTAATATCTTTGTGCCTTTATCTCTTTATCTGCAAGGTGGGGATGACATTAATTGTACTTACCTCATCGGAATGCTATGAAGATAAAATGGACTATTTGTAAAACTTTGGGAACATTGCCTAGTCCTAGACGGTAAGACCTATGTGCTTATTAAATAAATGCCTCTATGTCTTTGTGCTTTTCCTTCTGCTACGATGCCGATCCTTCACTTTGTCGGCCCCACTCTACTCTTACGACTTTTAAAACAGCTTTATTGTGGTATAATTGACATGCAATAAATGGTAAACATTTAAAACTCTGACACATGTATACATTCATGAATACAATAAAAATAATGAACGTTTTCATTACCCCAAAAAGTTTTCTCATGCCCCTTATAATTTCTTTCTCTGCTTCCTGGCTCCCCTCACCGCACAACTGCTAGTTTGCTTCCTTCACTGTAGATTTATTCAAATTATCTACAATTTTATAAAAATGCAATCATAATATACAGGAGTGGGCAAAGATGGGTTAATAATACTAAATAATACAATAATAAATAAATAATAATGCAAGAATAAACTCTGTGTTTCGTGTACTCACAACTGTAAACCTACTTTTTCCCAGCCCTGTGTGGCCTTTGGTGTCTGTCTTCTGTCACTTAGCATAATATTTTAGAGGTTCATGTACTATATATCAATAGTTCTTTTTTATTGCTGAGTAGTATTCCATTGTATGGATATACCATTGTTTATAAATTACCTATTGATTGACATTGGGACTTTGTCTACTTTATAACAGTTGCTTTTCTAGTGCCTTGAACAGTGCCTAGCACACAGTAAGTACTCAATAAATAATTTTAAACAAATGAATGATACAACATTCTTCTGGTATACTTCCACTTTTCCTTGAAGTTCAAGTTATTGCTGCAATGAATATTATGCAACCACTACTAATTATGTTTTCAAAGAATAATTGGTCATATATAAGAACACATATTGATACCCTGGCCAGTGTGGCTCAGTTGGTTGGAGTGTCATCTTGTAAACCTAAGGGTTACAGGTTCGATTCCCAGTCAGGGCACATGTGTAGGTTATGGGTTTGGTCTTCTCTCAGGGCACATGTGAGAGACAATTGATCGATGTTTCTCTCTCATACTGATGTTCCTCTCCCTCTCTCTCTCCCTTTTCCCCTCTCTCTAAAAAAAAATATTTTTTTTAATTTTTAAAAAAATTATAAGAACGCATACTGATGATAATGTTAGGTAAGAAAGACAAAGCCTCATAACATATACAGGCATAATATGGAGGGAGAAGGATTCTAATACAAAGACTTTTCTTCAAAGAAGACATACAGATGGCCAAAAGACATATGAAAAGATGTTTAACATCAATATCATCAGGGAAATACAAATCAAAATCACAATGAGATACTACCTCGCACCAGTCAGAATGGCCACTATCAAAAAAAATCAACAAATAGCATGTGTTGGCAAGGATGTGGAGAAAAGGGAACCCTTGTGTACTATCAGTGAGACTGCAAATTGGTGCACCCCCTATGGAAAACAGTATGGAAATTCCTCAAAAAAATAAATATAGATATATTATATGACCCAGCAATTCCACTTCTGGGATAAATACCAGAAAATGAGAACACTAATTCAAAAACATATATACACCCCTACGTTCATTGAAGCATTATTTACAGTAGCCAAGATATGGAAGTGGCCTAGGTGTCCACTGGTAGATGAATAAAGAAGATGCGGTACATATATACAATGGGTTATCGTGCAGCAATAAGAAAAGAATAAAATCTTGCCATTTGTGACAACATGGATGGACCTACAAGGCAATGTACTAAGTGAAGTAAGTCAGGCAGAGAAAGACAAATACCGTATGATTTTACTTATATGTAGAATCTAAAAACAAAACAAACAAAACAAAAACAGACTCATAGAAACAGAGACCAAAGGGGTGGTTACCAAAAGGAAGGCAGTAGTGGGATGGGTGAAAAGTGGAAGGGGGATATGGGGATATATTCAATAATGTTGTGATAAGTTTACACGGTGACAGATGATGACTAGAATTAGTGGGGTGATCACATTGTAAGACATAATAATGTCAAATATTGTACACGTAAAACTAATATAACCAATATAAGATTTGCATACCATCTATACTTAAATTTAAAAAATAAATTAAAACTTAACAGATGTAATCTCTTTGACTTTCCTTTTAATGCTTTCATGTTCCAAATTTTTGACAATGAAAAGCGATAAAGCGTTTTTTCCAAAAATGTAATTAAGAATTATTTATTTTAAAGAATAATTTGCTTAAATATTCGTTCCTTCATGAAGGCCTTGCCATCTCCCCCTGGCAGGATCAATTTCTTCTGTAAAGCTAACACGGAATATATCAATCAGCTCTTGCCAAAGCAATGTTGCATAACAAATCACCACAAACCTCAATAGCTTATAAATACAAGCATTTATTTTGTACCCTCGGGTCTGCAGGTTGGTCATGTGTGAGAGAAAATTGCACACTGCAACTACTCACTGCACAATAATTTAATCTGCCACATTACAGGAAACAAAACCCTGGTATTGGGGTCTTTCAAGCCTGACTTTACAAGCTGGTTTGACCATTTAAGAGCCATGTGCTTTGGGGCAGTTAATTTAAGCCCAGTTTTCCCTTTTGTTAACTGGAGATAATGAGAGGCCTGGAAGAAAGGTTATGAGCTTTAGATGTGATAGGTATGTTGTGAGCACAGAAATGCACCAACCAGAGGTCCTTCTAGACAAACTGCTACCTGGAACATAAGCGTTCACAGCATGGTCTGCGGCCCTCAGGATCCAACCCCCAGTGGGTTTGCACTGCAGGCAGCCAACAGTGAAGCACAGCAGAGAAATTCATTCAGGCCCATTGCTGGGGGTGGGAGACTCTTCTAATTGGAGACAGGACCGAAGACTTCCCATCGATCAGGCCAAAACATTCTTAGAATGGCCCTGCAGCCATCACCATTATCTATAGTTTCCAAAATGTCTTCATCACCCCAAAGAGAGACTCCGTAACCAGGAAGCGGTGTCTTCCCATTTCCCCTCCCCTAACCCCTGACCCCTCTTCTACTTCCTGTCTCAGCTATTTTATTACCTATCTCCCTGCTTAACTGATCTCAAAGACCATAATTTTGTCTATGTATTTTAGATAGTATACAAATTTTGACTATAATGAAGTGAGAAATATAAACAGGGATGGTTCCCAGGTCTTTTTTAATGTGAATGTAATTTTGGTCAAAATTACCATCTCTCTATTTTTGCTTCCTAGCGAAATTTGTAAAGGAGACGAGGGGTTCTATGCTCACGCAATTTATCTCTTTTATCTTTGTACCTTGTGCCCCCTCTCTGCATTGTCTTTAGACTCCAACACATGGCTTTTTAAGCAGAATGCCAGAAGTAGGTCATCAGATGACCCTATGACAAGGGAGCAAAAGAAGAATACAGAGCCTCCCCTTCCTCAGTGTTCTCAGTGGGGACAAGTTCATGTGAGGGGCTGCAGAGCTTTCGGCAGAGGGTTCTTCCCTTGATCCGGCCCTGACTTTGTTCCTACTCAAATGAAATGAACTGGGCAATATGTTTGAGTAGAAATGTGCATGTCTCCCTAATTAAAAGGAGCCCGGATCATTCCAAAATAAAAGTAAGGCCGCTTCCTTGTAAGAAAATCAACAGTGTAGCAGTTAGGAATGTAGAGTTAGACAGCACGCAGACTGGGTTCCCAGGCCTCATGAAGCTATCCTAGAGCAAGTAGCAGGAAAGACCAGCATGTCGAGCCTGCCGGAGTTGGGGGTGGGGTGGGCTTGGGGTCAACCATATCAACGGCATACCACTAACTCCAACTGGATTAGGGAACACCTCTCTGACAAGGAATGAATCAGAGCAGGGTTCCTCAACCTTGCGGATATTTGTAGGTGGATCATTCTTTGTGATGGCGGCTGTCAGGTGCATTTTAGGAGATTTATAGCAGCATCCCTGACCTCCAAAAAGTAGATGCCAATATCACTCCACCTATCCCCATTACCCCAGTCATGATAATCAAAAATGTCTCATCTCCAGATATTGTCAAATGTTCCCTGGGTGGGGCAGGGGGTCGGGGGTTGTTAAAATCTCACCTGATTGAGCAGAACTGATTTAGATGAAAGTGGCCATGAATGAATGTCACCACCGCTTTATGCCTGTGTTTCTGTGTTTTGAATATGGAGAGACTGGTTTTTCCAGGTGTTTCTTCTAAAGCTTTTGTTTGGATTTCTGCATCAGAATGAGGAAATGGAAAGAATGCTTTTTGGGATCTCCTATGATCTCATATCCTTCCTTCTTCTTACTCACACCTGCTAGGGTTTCCCACCCCCCTTCCTATTGAGAACTAAGTATTGTCTTATTGAATTGATTCAGGTTTTCAGTTTATTCTATTTTCCTATTGCACTAACTCAATAGATGTATCCTCTTTCATAACAATTAACAGAAAATACTTTTTAGCAGGTGGTTTCTACTAGGTAGACTTCATTTAATAAAGCATTCCAAGGGGTTTCGTTTTATGAAGCTTCACAAAAGACTTCATTTTCTGAGCATCACAAAAGTTCTAAAGGTACGTTAAACCCTCTTTCAAGAAAAGTACTGTTAGGGGGAAGCCCCCAGGCTTTCTGTTTCTTTGACTCTCTGTGGCTTGAGGTAAAAACAGAAACTCCCTGCATGAGCATTCTCTTGGTCTAAGCCCACCAGGGAGCTACCAGCTTAATTAATGTTTGTAAAATATTTTTGAGATGAAAAACACCATTAGCTCAAACCACTGCTACGAAAAGTGTTATTTTCAAATCCTCACCGACACATTAGCATCTGTCTTAACTAGTCCTGAGGGAAATAGAAAGGACTAGAAGTACCAAAGGGTGACAGAGGAGATGATGTAGGTCCTAACAGGATTCCTGGCGCCAGGGAAGGAGGCACTTGAGATAATGATAGATTAGGTGGCTGGCGTGCTGTGTATAGTCCTGCAGCCTCAAGCAACTCATTATTTCTGTGCTGAATAATGGAGATGCATCTATTTGCTTTATGCCCCAGATGTTGCTGAAACAAGAAATCAACACAGTCTCAAATCCCAGTGAGAACCAGGAGACAGAATTAGCAAGCTAAGAGATTCACACAGTAAGGCCACTGACGGGTCAGAGGCTGTAAGGGCCCCAGGAATGACCAAAACATAAGGCTACTAGGCACAGATGAAGCCTTTGTGACATCCCCTCTGGGCATGGTCCTTTCCTGAGTACTGGTTGTAGAAAGGGAGCAGACAACCATTTTAGTGACATGAACTAAAGGGTACCATGTGTTTGAGGAACTTGGAGTTCATAAAACCAAAAGACAAACTAAAGCTGAGCTGAGATGTCCCTTCCTCTAAGCTGACGTGGTTTGGTGAGCAGAATTTGGCCCTCATTCCAGCTTCTGCTGCCTGGCATCCCTGTGTGGGACACAACCTGTGTGGTCAAGTGCTGGATCTTGGGAGACCAAGCATAGCAGGATGGAGTTGCACCTCTACACTGTACCATTTTAAAATGCTTTCAGGATAAACCTGGAATCTGCTGTAACACCTGCTACCAAGGACCTCGACCAGACCTCTATACTCTTGTTCCTCCCTTCTTTTCCAAACTAATTCTATCCATGGGATCAAGTCTGTACCAAATTGCCACTCCCTTGTGTCTGGAGACTTGTCCCCACTACCTTCGAATTGTTTAATCTTTCACTACTGGCATTAATGATGACAGAGAAACATGATGAAACTTGTAAAAATCGGTATTTGTTTGCAAGTCGATTGTAAAGTTCTAAAATTGAACACTGTATTTTATTCTTTAATACTTTAGGGGGAGAAGTTGTAAACATGCATGCTCTCAGGTACTTAAGTTAAGCTTAGGATTGTTTGAAGGCATATCAGTTTACCCTTCATTCCAGTGTTGGTAATAAATGGATACAATTTTTCCATAATTCATGGTATCTGTGGCTTTGCTATAGGAGCCATTGTACTTTTTTTCCTTTTTTTATTATTTAAAAAAAATTTTTATTGTTGTTCAAGTAGGAGCCATTGTACTTTAAATACAAGAATGCCTCACACCAGGTATTGATTTGCTGTCCTACAGATTTCAGTAAACTGGACAAAGACTCAAAAATCAGGTTACTTTGCGCTCCTTCAAAGACTGTGCACTGCATTTCAAATGAAACCTGAGCTCCTCCCCATGACATTAAAGGCCTTGCAAAGTCTAGCCCTTGCTTACCCTTGGGCTGCACTTGTCCTCACACACCACGCTCCGTCCGCGCTGCCCTTCCGTCCACGGGACCCATCCACTTCCAGATACTCTTCCTAGAATGCTTACCTCTTCCATCTTCACCTGTGTGGCTCCTTCTTGTCATTCAGTCTTAACTGTCCTCAGAGAGAACTTCCTGGCCACTGCAACTAAAGAAGTCCCTTTCCCCAATGACTCACATCTCCTTACCTTATGAGATTTCTATAGCACTTATTACTCTGCTATTAATGTATATCTTCACTTATATATTAAATATTATATACAGGATGACCATGTAATGTATCATCCAAACTGAGACACCTCTGGCAGTGAGAGCTATTAATAATCATGCTGGGACAATGACATTATGAAATAACGGGGACACCAAGCTGTATAGATCACTGGAGTTGTAACCCACTAGAGAATGTTATCTCCCTCAGGGCATGGACTTTGTCACCTTCATCTCTGTTGATGGCCCAGAGCACGGAAGTGTACCTATTACTGGTAGGGACTTATTATCAAAGGGAGAATTTATACATGCATAGAATTATGTGTTTAACTCTTCCTTGCAATGTTTGCATTTTTTCATACATTAAAATAAGTGCATATATGAATTTCACAGAAATTCACAATATAATTTTCAGAGAAAGAATCAGAATATAAAAGTGTACCAATCTCGTGGTACCTCTCTAATATGTGTTAATATGGATAATGACTGATGAAGAACAGGGAAAAATTTAAAGTGCTTGTGTTCTTCAGCAGCGGGGTCATGGCTGACTTTTTCTTTTTCAAGTGCTCTTATGCCTGTTAAAATATTACCTGTTATTTTCAAAAACTAAAAGAAAAAAGTGGAAAAAATGAAAAAATGTTTTCTTAAATAATACATTTGACCCCAAGTCACATCTCCAGCTTTGGTTTGCCTGTTTTATGAATTCCAAGCTCCTCAAACACATTTTTCCAGATCTGTGGTCCCCCTGCCACAACCCATGCCAATAAAATGGACATCCACGTCCTGCCTTTCTGCCCATGACTCAGTTCCAGTAAAAGTTACATCCACTATTGTTACATCTGATGGTGGAACCTAAGCCGCACTCATATTCGTGTTGTAAGGAGTCTGAGAAGTGGAGTTTTTAGCTCTCTTGCCATGGCACACTAGAAGAAGAAAAATGGTGGTTGAATGAGTCAAAACCACAATCATCCGAACTATCAAGAAGCACTCATTTACTTCAATAAATACTCATTGAATGCCTATTATGGGCATGGCCCCAGGACATGGAAGTTCACAGGGCTCATGCTTGGTTGAACTGAAATTCCCACTAGGTTGCTTTGTTCATTGAAGACACTGGTAGCTGGTGGGTTAGGACTGAGAACCAGGGTTTTCTTAAGGAGATTTTTACATTGAATATTAGAGCAAAAAAAGCAAAGTGGATGATGAAGAGTCTGGCCGATTGGAAGTACATTTCCTGAGATATATTGATTCAAACAAGCACTAGGGCACTTGCTTTATTGCTTTTTAATCTGTCTCAGGCTTTCAGACAAAGAAAATAGGATAGCGGAAAGAGCACGTGGTAGCTAGACAATTGTTTGACCTTGATTAACCTGCATTCAGGTCTCTCTCATTCATGATGGCAGTGAACTAGTTGATCACCAAGTTTTTACTCAGCTCCATTTTCTGTTTTAATGGTATAATCTAGATAAAGTCTAATAACTAAGTTAATAATAGCATAAGGGCTATTCAAGTCCCCCATTAATCTATAGCTTGCTTATATTTATAACATATCATCTAATACCTACTCATATCAGGAACGTGAGAGTACAAGTGTTTTTCTCCAGAATACATATACCAATATTCCTCTTCCTTGGTATCCCCTAGCCTGTTAGCTAAGAATTAAATCTTATAGCCTAATTTTCTTTACGAATAACCACATTTTACATGGAGTATGTCTGTATTGATGGTTCCTAGATATTAAAATATTTCATAAATGTGGGCTTAAGATTCCTGGCACCAATGCCATTACAGAAAAATTGAGCAAATCAAGAAGTGGATATAACAAAACATGACTGTGAATATATTTAGCAGTCATTGATTGTTAAAAAATCTTGTAACAAAATACATAGCTAACCCAGAAAAGTATCCCATTTTTCTTTCACTGCCATGGACACCAGTGTTGATAAAGTTGCCATCATCTCTTGACTGGGTGTCTGCAAAATGCTATGATCATTAGTGTTATTAGCAACACCATCATCTTTTCCCAGCTTATCTAAAAAATCTGAGGATAAATAATATAGTTGTGCAAATATAATTTTGTACCAAGATACCTGCAAAACCCTGGAGTCAATACCAAGGCTAAAACCACCATTATCTTTTATCTGGATACGTGCAATATCTCATGGTAACCAACATCATTAAGGACACATCACTCCTTATCAGGACAATTAAAGTATCCCAAGGTCACTTGCAAGTTAAGAGACAGATCAGCACTTACCTGGACACGAGCAAAATTCAAAGGTCAGCATTGAAAATACAGACACACTGATCTGCCTGCATACTGGCAAAGCACCCCGTCCTCGTGGTCATTAATATAATCAGACAACTACCACCTCTCACCTGAATACCTAGAAAGGCCCAGGATCAAGATCACAGTAAGGACATGTCATCTCATGCTTGGATAGCTGCAAAATCCCATGGTCATTATCTTGATCAGGGACACCATCAACCCTTACCTGGATACCTGCAAATTCCCAAGGAAGATGCTAAATTAGAGATGCCTTCATAGTATGACAGGATATTGGCAAAATTCCCCAGATCACTGTGATGGTTAGTCATCGCAACTTACAAGGATACTTGCAAATAAACTTGGCCACTATGTTGGTCTAAGAACACCATCATGGGCACTTGGATGTACACTAATTCTCACGAGAGCTAACTTTGATACAAACGTCATCATCTTATACTTGGACACAAGTGAAATTTTGCCTTTAATATCATACTCAGGTTCTCGACAATTTCTGAACCAAAATCCAAAAAAAACAAAGAGACAACAGTGCTTAAGGACAATTCCACAACCTGGACACCTGAAAAGCCTATAAGTACAAACTTAAAGGGAACCATGAAATCTACCCAGACGCGTCCAAAAATCCAGGGTCAAGACCTTGGATAGACACATCATCTCCTCTTGGGTGGACATCTGCAAAAATGCCAATCAAGAGATAATATGCAATTAACAATAGTATTTAATCTGGGAATTTGCTAGTATCCAGGTAAAAGATTATGTGGGTCTTAATCAAAGTGGTTATCATCTCTTGATTGGACCCTATAAAAATTCTTGGTAAAAACCATGTTAGCAATACATGTATTACCCAAACACCTGCAAAATCCCACAGAATTATGGGGCCCATCAAATCTAATCAGAAACATGCAGAAGTTCAAGGTAACACCCTAGTTAGAGAGATAACACTATATTGACAAAATAACTGCAAAAAGCCAAGGTCAATTAAGAGGTGATGAACAAAATGACAATTGACCTGGGCACCTACATAATCCCTCAGTCACTAGTGATGCTATACAAACATTAAATCTAAACTCTAAATTAATAAGGGTTAATGCTCACAAGCATTAGTTGGGACAATACTTCTTCCCTGAATGCCCGCCAAACATTTGGTAATACAAAAGTTAGGGACACCGTATGTGTTCACCAAGACATCTGAACATCAGAAGATCTGTAGTGTCCAAAAGGCCACATCATCACCTATCCTGGTTACAAACAAAATACCGGTAATGAACACTATGAGGTTTGCCATGATCTCCTAACAGTAACCTAGAAAACACATTGTAACAACAAATGCGTCTGTAAACACAACTTTATTATCTGGACACTGAATAACCTTGACACTATCATCACTGCATGACTCATCAAATCTACCTGGAATCTTGGAGTACTCCAAGGTCTATGTCATTTTAGAGGCACCATTATCTGTTGAATGTTAACCTGAAAACAAACAAACAAAAAACCAAAAAAACAAAGAAATGAAAACATGGTCACTACTCTGACTCATAGATTCCTGATAATTATGTGGATATCTAAAAATCACTCAACCATAACTGGCTCAACATAAATATTTTCTAACATATAAAACAGTAAGATAACATGGTTTCTAGAACAGATAAAACACTATCATTTCTCACCTGAAACCTAAGAAGCAAATCCCACGGTAGAACAAGAACCAACATCACTTCCCTGAGAATATGAAGACTGCATGACCTATGACATGGCAAAGGTGCATATCATCACTTACGTGGATACTACAAGTGTCTCCTGTTAACAGCCATTGAGAGGATCACTGGGATCTCTTGATATGAACCTGAAAAACCCTCTATGATGTATGTGTAAAAGGAAACAACCTGTTCTACCAAGATGCCAACAAAAACCATTCATCACTCTTATCATTATGAGAAAATCAACTCTACCTGAATACTTGCAGCATTCCATGTCAGGACCATGCTCAGGGAAGACATCTCTCACTCTCTATTTTTTTTATCCTCACCCTAGGACGTGTTTTTTTCAATGTTTTTACAGAGAGAGGAAGGGAGAAAGGAAGGAAGAGAGAGAAACATCAATGCGACAAAAACCAATTTGTTGCCTCCCGTACGCACCCAGGTCAGAGGTGGTACACACCCAGCTGATGATAAAACCAACAACCCAGGTATATGCCCTGACTGGGAATTGAACCTGCAACCCTGTGGTTAGGGGACAAGAATCCGATCAATTGAGCCACACCAGCAAGGGCAGAATACATTTCTTAATGGGACACCTGGAAAATTTACATAGTCACTATCGTGACTGTGAACATCCTGCTAACCACCTGGATGTGTAAATTTCTCAATACTTGCGGAGTAAAACAAAAATACTATCTAACGTACAAAAAAATGAAAACTCGTAATTTCAAGAAATGGTAAGGAACGTGCAAAGAAATCATCGTGACAAGTGTGATGAACGCCAACACCGCTGTGCTTTAAGCCCAGCTATTCACTCACCTGCATACAAGAAACATCCTTCGTTAATGAGCACTGTCAGCTTCACTTTGATTTCTTCACGGAAACCTAGAGAGACATTATGAAATATGGGTTAAATGACATAATTTTCCCACGAAGAGGCCTGAAAATAAAATGCATTCCATGGTCAGTGCGAGACACGTTCTCTCTACCTGGGCACTGGCAAAGATCCAAAGTCAACATAAATGGCAGGAAAAAATAATTTCTGAACATGACACGAGGAAAGTTCTAGGAATCCTAAGGAGGGGAAGAACCATAATAAATAACGGGATACTTTTAATCCCTTAACAGTGAAAGTGTTAAAAAATAATTTGTAAAATATAAAAGTATAAACTCATGGCTCATTGAAGCGGCAAGAAATAAAATATTTCTAACGTGAATACCTCCAACAAAATCATGAAAACATGAACGGTCAGTACACAACTATCACTTACAAAAGTATGTGAGAATCATGACCTGGACAGTACTCAGATGCTAAGGGGCCCTTGACCTAGAAAAAGAAATGGCCTCCCCTCTAAAAATAAAAGATATTAGCACCAATATAGCCACACTTAACTTTACCTTGAATATAAGGCAATGTATACTGGGGTAGGACACACATGTTACAGAACTGCTTAAGTTCGGACTCCATAACGATAACTTGTAGGTCGCCATGATCTCTTGACAGGACTCTCAAGAAGAACATGAGAAAAATGTGATAAGGTCAAAACTCGTTCTCCCACAACACCTGCCAATCACGCTTTTCACTAAAATCACACACTCATCGGTGACAATTGCATTGAGTGGTTCACACTTTGTCATGAGACAACATTATCCCTGACTTGAAATCCTCAAAAAATCCTGTGCTTGAAAGTATAGTGGCAATTTTGCGACAATCACTGGGCTATATGATCCACACACAAGTGTAAGTACTCACCTTGAGGCAGCTCTAAAACATCAAAGTGAAAACTTGTGGTTTTTACCTGAACCGCTGCCGAAAAGTTACAGTCACACTAAGTGTCAGGCATCCCATCATTCCTCACCTGTGAACATGAAGAGGCAATAGTTAATGCCGTGCTTCGGCCCACGGCTGCGCTTACCTCAGGCGCTTACCTTAGTATCAGCGTGTCCACCCCTGCAGGTGTGGAAATAGAAGTGTTACCAGTATAATCTACATATACCTTCTCTATCAGACCATGTGCACTGTGGGAGGGCCCCATTTACCACCTACCTAGTTAGGTTCAGGTTCCCTTAGCGACCATTGTTAAGTCACTTTGATCTTGACAAGATTCTGAGGAAGCACAAGGGACAAACATGAAAAGGTCACAAACTCTGCCGGATCACCTGTTAATCATCCCTTTGACAAAAATCATACACACTCCACCTTGACGCTTGCATTGATCAGTCAACACTTTGTCAAGACACATCATTACACCTAATTCCTACACCTGAAGAAATCCTGTGGCAGCAAGGATAGTGGGAATCTTGATGGTCAACCACCGTGCTATATGACCCACCCACAGTTATAAGCACTCACCATGAGGGTGGTCTAAAACCTAAAAGTGAAAACGCATGGTTTTGACCCAAGCCCCTGCGATAGCGGCATCGTCACTGCAAGTGTTAGCTGTCCCATCATTGCTCACCCGTGTACATGAAAAAGATTTGGTCAGTGGTGGGCTTATGCCCACGGCAGTCCTTGCCTTCTTAGTACCAGCAGTGTCCTGACCTACAGATGTGGGAACAGAAATGTTAGCACCTTAACCTACCATTTATCTTCCTTTTCAGATTACACGCACTGTGGCAGGGCCCAAGTTTTACGACCTACCTTGTTACGTTCGGCTTCCCTGAACGACCATTGTGAAGTCACTGTGATCTTGACAAGACTCTGAAGAAGCACATGGGTTAACTATAATAAGGTCACAAACTCTTCTCCCAGATCTCCTGTTAATGCTCCTTTTCACTAAAATCACCCACGCTCCACCTGCTAGGTGCATAGATTCAGTTAGCACCTTGACAGGAAATGCCACTGCGGTATCTCGCTCCAGACAGCATCCTGTGTTTACTGCCAGTGTGCCATCTCACTGACAACTATGTTGTCATATAATGTCCTCACAGTACTCAGCTTTATAATAAGTCATGTCTAAAATTGAAAATTAAAATGCACGATTGTTTCTTGAATGGCTGCAAGTATTTTATATATAGCTACAGGATATTTGGGGTACGCCGTTATCGCTCAGGATATATATGATCATCACTCAATTGTGCATTTCATTGCGCCACTGCAGCCCTTGTCTTAGTACCAGCAGTGCTGACATCATTATCATGTAACACTATCATTTCCTGACGGGACCCCTGTAATAATCCTCTGTTTACTTACAACTGTGAGGAGGGAGACACACCATGACAAGTACCTTGATACTCATGATCCCTCAGGTTGAAACCATTTTTCTCTAAAATATCACATGTTCAAATTAAAAGTTACAAGAATAACTTAAGAATCTATAACTTATTAATGGAATACTTTTAAAAATCACAGTAACAGGAAATGGTAGGGATACCATCAATCTTACCTGCATATATGAAGATGAGTTGGAGTTCTGTGGTTTGGGACCTCATTAACACTTACTTTGATAACAGGAATATCTAGCAATAAGTAGCATTGATAAGCTCACTATGATCTTGACATGAATCTGAAAAGCACATTATGAAAATTTTGTTTGGCACATATCATATTCTACCTAAACCCTGCAAATTCCCTTTGTCACTGATCATTTCAGGGCCCAACAACTCTACCTGAATACTCACGGAACTATAAATAAAACTTTGTAAGAAACAGTTTCCTATCATGATGGCGTACCTGCAAAATCTCATGGTCAGTATGATAAATCATCTGGATATCTGCATATCAATGTATTACTTTGGGTATTAAATATACGATATCTCTAAATAAGACTGCTGTCAAATACTACTGTCAAATCTCATGCTTATTAATTTGTTAGAAACAAGTTAATTCCTCAGTTGCATACATGTCATACAAAATTCAAAAATATTCTTGATGATATCAGTAATTACCTAGATTCTGAAAATAAGGGGGTCCCTAATGAGTCAATATCATAAATATCATATCATCTCATATGTGTGTACAAGCAAAGACCTAAATGGAATACCTATTTTTTTAAAACTTGATAACACTGTCTTAGAAACACCCTCCTCAACTACCTAGACCAGCAATTTTCAACTAGTGCACCACAAGAATTTTTAGAACACGCAATACCTGACTATTTAGTCAGGGACACTGATCTCCTTTCTCTTAGAGGGTCAAATTAAAAAATGACAACAGTGAGAACAATTGTTGCCCAGTGTGAATGAATCAAAATTATACCTATTTTTTGCCAGATTGGCAAAAAATATTTTTTGGTGTACTGCAGAATTTTAGTAATTAGTTTGTGTGCGCCATGAGATGGAAAGGGTTGAAAATCAGTGACCTAGACAACAAACATCAGACAGTCTACATTGTAGTAAGGCCACTTACTTGGTTATGTACAAGGTGCTATTAATAACCACTATTAGGTTTACTGTGATTTCTTGACTAGATCCTGAAAAAACTCATGCAACAAATCTAATTAAGAACACAACTCGGTCTTTCAGGACACCTACAAATAACCTTGGTCACTTTTATCACTGAGGTAATAATACTACCTTGATCCTGGCAGAACTGCGAGGTACCCATTGTTGTTGGTGACCTCATTATCTCTTGACTGAGCACCTGTAAAAATGTCATGGTCAATACTGTGGTGTGGAATGGGACAACTCACTTTGTATATCCCTCAGTCACTCCTTAGGTTAAACACACATTATATCCAAACTCTAAAACAATAAAGGCTAATGCTTACTAACATTGGTGGGAACATCATTTCTTATCTGAATACCTGAAAAAAAAGCACATGGTAATAATACAAGTGTGAGGGCCACCCTTATCACTTACCTAGGGATTGGAAAGATCCCATGTTCCGTGGGGCACTGAAGGCACATGTCATCACTTACCTGGACACAAGCAACATCCCTGCTAATGATCATTATAAAGTCTCCAGGTTCGCCTTACTGGAACCTCAAAAACACAATGCGACAAATGTGTCTATGAACACACCTTTTCCACCTTCTTCACTGCCATCCCTGAAGGACCAATCAACTCTCCATGGACACTTTCTGTACTCCAAGGTCTGCAACATCATTAGAGACACTGTCATCTCTTGAAAGCACGACTGCGAAAACCCCGTGGTTCCTACTCTGCCATGGAACTCCATGATAATAACGTGAATACCCGAAAACCGCTCAACCTCCCCAATAGGAAAACTACATATTTTTTCTAAAATATAAAACAGTAAGATAACGTGGTTACTACACTTGGTCAACCACTATCATTTCTTATCTGAATACATGCAAGAAAAACCACACAGCAAAACAAGTTTACACAAACCAGCATCACTCACCCTGACATAGGAGGACGAGACAGTCCGGATACATGGGAACACTAGTGTGAGAGTCACAATCCTAATTTCCCGAAATCTGAATATTAGTTGGTCTGTGGTATTGTACAACCTGTATTATCACTTACTTGGATACCTGGTGAAGGGACCAAAATTTTGCCACCCTGACACTGCTTTGGGGAATATTGATTTTAAGCTGTTTATTAAGAAACAAGACTTAGAAAGAACCTTGAAGTGCCCTCCTTTCCTGCCCAAGAGATTTCAGATAGAGATACCTGATTCAGGAAGTAGATCTGAGGAAGTCACCTTAGCCTAATTTGAATTAAGGATGGTAACCAAGAGGGCTTCAGGCAGGGGCCTGTTACCTAGATACCTGCTGTGTCCCATTGTTTCCGAGTTGCCTAGCAAAGATTTGCCTGCCCTGTGCGTTCTGCTCTTTCAAAGCTATCAAGTGCCCACTCTCACTTCTGAAATCTAATACCCCCTTACCCACTTTGCTCCTTTGTTCAAAATGTCATATAGACTCAACGTTGCCTAACTGTCTTTGGAATTTTCATGGATAATCATGCCTATGTGAATTCCCCATGCACATGTATTAAACTTTGATTTTTTCCCATTAATCTGTCTCTGTTAATTTGGTTATTAGCTCAGCCTAGAAGAATTTAGAAAGTGAGAGGAAAAATATTAATATTTTTTTAGCCCCCACATCGGAAATCTCCATCAATGAACACACTCTTACAATACCCCCTGATCTTTAGATTGGAATCTCAAAAAACACATGTGGCAAGCATGTTTAAGGGTACAACCTGTTCTATCAGAATACTGGCAAATAATCTTGGTTGGCTCCATCCTTAGGGAACCACCAACACCGTTTGGTTCCTGGCAGAATTGCAAGGTCAACAGCATTCTTAGAGACACTATTATTGCTCAACTGAGCATCCCTAAAAATGTCATGGTTAATGTTGTCATGAGAAAAAGTAGACTACCCTACCTAGATATATGTATATCCTTCAGTCATTGCTAAGGTTATATAGACCACGTATCTACACTCTAACATAATAAGAGTTAATGCTTACTAGCATTGGTTTGGACAGCATAATTCTTAACTGAATACCTACAAAAATCCTAGTAACACTAATATTAGAAACACCATTAACACTTGCCTAGATACCCAAAGATCAGATGGTCTATACTATGTTTAGGATCCACATCATCACTTACCTGAATTCCATAATCTTCACTTAGTGTCTCTAAATTGGAGCCTGCAAAAACACATGGTGGCAACTATGATTAGGGACGCAACTTTTATATGGACCTCAAAAAGTCCCATGATCACAAATATTATTAGGGGAACTATGAACTCTTCCTGGACCCTTCCGTTCTAAGGTCGACATTGTAGGTAGAGATGCCATTACCTCTTGACTGGGACCTAAAAAAACACAAGGTAGCAACATGTTCTTCCACCTAGATCCCTGCTAATTCCGTCTGTCTATTCCGCCAAGGCAACCACTAACTCCACCTTGACACTTGGAGAACTCTAAGGTCAACACTGTTGTTTCGGACACCATCATCTATTCACTGGACAGCCATAATCAGAGCCACGTCATCTCTTACCAGGACACCTGAAAAGCTCTTCCCGTGGTTTAAGTCATCATTATCACTTAATGCATCCCAAAGGGTAGCGGCATATACCACCCTAAAATATGCCTCTTTGGCTTATGGATTATTTTGAGCCGGTTATTTTGAGAAATAGGAGAAGCTCTGAAAGCAGAGTAGAAACTACCTTTTTGTAAGGGAAATTTATACTAGAAAGGGGGCTTGTACCAGGAAGAGAGCAATTACCAGAGATCACTTTGTCACCTGAGAGACTTTTCGGCCTATCAAGGCAAACTCTGTTTGCCATACAGTTCCTCTTCTCAACTTCCTGAGAATTTCCTTCCTCCCCTTTGAAGCCCCAGACCTCTCTCCCTTTCTTTAGCCTGGGATGGTACATAAGCCTCAATTGCTAGGCTGCCTTTTTGAGTCTCATATTTCTGTGGGGTTCTCTTAAATAAACATTGTTGTGCTAATTAACATAATTAAAATTTAACGTCATTAAAATTTAACATTTTATATTTAAAATTGCTTCTTTTTCTCTTGTTAATCCACCTTTTATTTCAGAAGGGGCTCAACCGAGAAGCCGCAATACTCCTCCACAGTTCCATATGCATCCTGGGTTTACGATCAGTTTTTGACTAGATACTTGCAAAGTACCTTGGTCACCATAGTGGTATGTGACACATCATCTTTACCTGGATATCTCTGGAAGCCCATGGTCTCTATTAGGTTTAGTAAGAATTATCCAGATAAATGCCATTATTAGGGACACATCATCTTCAACCTGGGGACTATAAAATATTTTGGTACTACCATTGTTAGTTATACATCACTTCTTATCTGGTTACCTTCAAAATCCCCGTTGGCGACTGTGGTTAGGATCACCATCACCTCTTGACTGCGTACCTGCAAGATCCTGGCATCACTTTCGTGATTAAGAAAAACGTCGCCTCTTTATTAGGCCCCTGAAAAATCCCATGGTCGTTTTTCTGGAAGGTTCATGCAATACCTGCAATACCTCAAAATGCCATGTCCACTGATGTGGTAAGGGACACCATCAGCTTCTACCTGCCTACCTGAAGGATCCCAACTTCAGTACCGTAGTTAAGGCCATCATCACCTCTTAACTAGATATCGACAAAATACCATGGTCAATCAATGGTTAGACTGATCATCAGTTCTTATCTGTACAACTTCAATATTCTGTGTTTACCATCTAAATAGAAACATCCTCGTTCTTAACTTGGATATTTACAAAATCCCATGGAAAATCCCATATTGTCACTCTATATTTACAAAATGCCATGGGCACTACCATGGTTAGGGACACGATCACCTCCTCTCTGGATCCCTTCAAAATACTATGGTCACCACAATGGTGAAAGCCACTATTCTCTGTTACCTGAATATCTGTCAGAATCTATGGTCGCTCAATCTCTTGAATAGGCATTTAAGGCTCTTCACGCTCTGACTTCTGCCCGTCTCAGCAGCCTTGATCCCTGCTGGCTCCCTTATGATGTCAACATTCTAAACAATTGAACTTCCCTGAGCATTCCATTCTCTCCTAGTTACCTGCAGTAGAATGCTATAGAATGTTCAAACCAGCCCTTACCATCTAATGATAGGTGATTATTGGCATCTCTTTGCAAGTCAATGTTTAGTGGTTCTGAGATAGGCCATGGTGGGAGTATTTACACTATAGAAATTGGCAAATACTACACATCAGGGCTTTTCTTTTAGGCATTTACCAGAATGTGCTGATGAATAAAGTAATAAATGAACAGGGGGAGGCACTGCTGAATAATGATAACTCAGTCTGGCTTTTTCATGAATTTGATATGACTTTTATGGATGAAGGAATGTGTCAGTTTGTTCCATATATGCCTCAAAATATAATATTTTTTCAAATGTTTATACTTAATGAAAAAAAACACTTTTATTACAAATTACTTAATATAGTATGAATGCTGACCACAGATTTACATAATTTCAATGTGTCTAAAGTTTATGAACTTGCTTTTTAAAGTCCCAATAGTTAAATATTACTAGACATAGCAAATATAAATGTATATATATACATATATACATATACGAGGGGGCACCCAAGAAACCCTGGAATTTATTTATTAAAAATTGTGTATTTATTCTTACATGTTTAAACTTCAGTTTAAACTTCAGTTCACCTTCAAAGTACTCTCCATTTGATGGAATACACCTATAGAGACATTTTTTCCACTGCTCAAAACAGTTTTTAAACTTGTTGATTTTGATGTCTTTTAGCACTTCTGCTGTTTTTTGTTTCACCTCTTCCGCGTTAGCAAAACATTTCCCTTTGAGAACTTTTTTCATTTGGGGAAACAAATAAAAGTCACCTGGGGTAGATCCAGTGCATAGGGAAGGTGGGGTCTGGGGGTCATTCCATCTTTGGTCAAAAACTGCTAAACACTCAGCACAGTGTGGGCAGTTGCGCTTGTAAATCACCCGTCATGATATGGGCAAATGTGTTGAGTCTTCAAAAAACATTCACTGAAGCCGAACGCAGCCTCTCACAACAACGCCAGCTGGCACAGTGATCCAGATGGGTTCCTAGAACACTCACCTAGTGGGGAAAGCCTGTACTACAAGGCACCCACCCTCCAGAAGATAATTCTGGTTTGTTTGTTTGTTTGCCCCCCCGCCCCGCCCCGTATTCCTGATGTTGTGGGCAAAAATCTTTTTAGAAGGCATTTTGATTCACATATCAAGTATCATAAACCTGCTTTGATTCAGTAAACCCCTTATTCTAAATTTATATTATAGAATTATTATATTTCTCCAATTCTAATATGGTATGAATTTTAAGATGTAACATCAATTTAATAACTTTTTAAAGCGAAAAAAAACAAAGTGTTATTCATCTCGATACTAAAATGTATCCTGATATATGGAGAGGAAAGAGTGAAGATAAGGTTACATAGAGCCTCTCCTTATTTTATTCATTTAATCTTCAGCAGCCTTCAAAGGTATATCTGACAACCCAGGTTGTACAGATAAAGTTCAATGACTTGGCAAAGGTCACTCAGCTAGAAAATATCAGTAGTGCCCTCGTCCAGTGAGAAAAGAGCGAGGACGGGGCATATATAAAATGCAGTCACTTTAACCAAGCTGCTAAAATGATTAACGTGATGCAAGCTGAGGCATGAGGAAAGACTCCATTCTTGTTCTAACCGGCCTGGGAGCTTACACTTTGAGCCGTCCAGCCCTGCGTCAAGGCCTGGACATGCGTCTGCACCCCCAGGCGGCCCTCTGACTACCACCGAAGCACTCACGTACCCAGGCCACCCGGGAGCCCCGAAGGGCTCACGTGCTCAACCACCTGACCTCCGCTCTCCAGCCCACGGGACTGCCCAGGCCTCCTGGCGCCCGACGCCGGACCGGTGAGGCTCCTGGGCCAATCCTAGGGCTCTGCGTGCAGGACCGATGATTCTCAAAAACGTACTGTGCGCTATGAGAACTTTTATCTTTCCTTTCTTCTTTGGAACACCTCTGGGTTTTTGCCTAGCTGTGGTCCCAGTTTGCAAACTGCAAGATCCTTGAATAAATATGATTTATTTCTAGCAAAGCCTCCAGACTCTTTGTGAGTTCATTTGACAATATTAAAAGAAGGAAAATCTGTATCTTGGAATTGAGGCAATGCAAAAATTCCAAAGGAGAACAGTCCATACATATGAAGACATTTATAACAATTATTCATAATTTCCTTTAAAAATAGCATTTGCATCTAATAAGAAGGAAATGACGAAATAAATATATAATGTATAGATACAATGGAATGTAACAGCTATTAAAAATGTATAATAAAAATGTAAAATACATACTTTGATGAGCTTAGAATCAATATGTTCATATGGAGAAAAGTTTGAAAGAACTCCCAGCAAATGAAAATCATTATGTTGTTGAGATACTGGAATTATGTATGCATTTTAAATGTCCTTCCCATATTTTAAAAGAACTTTAATCACAAATAAAAGTTCCTATAAACACCGTTAACCTCTTTTTAAAACATATTTTATTTACTTATTTTTAAAGAGGGAGTAAGAGAAGGAGAGAAACATTAATGTGCAAGAGATACATGGATCAACTGCCTCTCACATGCCCCTAACTGGGGACCTGGCCCACAACCCAGGCATGTGTCCTGACCAGGACACAAACTGGCAACTTTTTGGTCCACAAGCTTGTATTCAATCCACTGAGCCACACCAGCCAGGGCTAAACACTGTTATCTTGATAGCCTATCTCTTCCCTGTTTTTCCTGGGGTCCAGCTCTCTCCCCTCCTTGGTAGAGTGGGTAATTTAGATAGCAGGGCTGTCGGGAAGAAGCCATGTTGTGACTTTTGGTAATGACATGTCATGTGTTTACACAATCACTTCCATTCTGCTTCATGAATAAAAAATACAATCATGCAACCATTGAGGGCTAGAGCCAGTAGAGCAATTGCCTCGTCCTGTACACAAGGATCCCGCTCTGACTTGCAGGAACTAAACACTTTCCAGGGAGGGGCATGCAGCATCCTGGTCACTGGTAGCAAACCTCGGCACCTTTGGGATGCTGGTTCTTCTCTTTGCTCATCTGGTGCTACAGCTCTGCCAGAATTCTCATTTCGGTCTAGGAATTAATTGGAATTTCCCGTTTAAAACAAGGGCGGCCCTGAAGAATTTATGTCTTCTTACATTATAGCATGGAGTAGATATATCTAGGCACATTAATCACTGAGTTTACATATGTGACCTGCCTATGAGAACTCCAACTATGAAAACCCAATACTCCAGCAGGTAAAACATGTATTGTAGGACCAAGAGTTAACTCCCACCTTCTCCATTTTTTAATCTCTCCCTCCATAAACCCACTCAAACAGGCTTCTGCCCCTACCACTGCATGGAAATGGTTCTCACAATGACGTTTTCTTCTCTCTCTCTTTCTCTCCCTTCCCCTCTCTCTAAAATCAACAGACATATCCTCGTGTGAAAATTTAAATAAATAGTATCCTATTCACGGAGTGAGTAAAAATCAAATATTTTACTTTGCCTTCAGAAGCACGATCTTTAGCATCTTTACCTGAAATCACTTTCATCTGAATTAAGATCTCAAGGGGCAATCACTAAGCAATATTATGAGGAAATGGCCCTAGAGTGGCCCACATCCTGATATTATTCATTATATTATAATATCATATATCATATGCCATCCTGGGCCTCCTAGTGCTTCTCTAGTCCTCCGGAGTATCCTTCAGAACATTCTGGCACCCATTCAGAGGGTTGGACTGTCCCAGTGCTCCTGTTTACATAGCCCTTTTCCCTTGAACTGGTCAAGACTGATCTGCCCCAGCATCTGCTGGAGCCGGACTTCCAAAATTCACTCTCTGACCATCAAGCATTTTTCCAGCATCAAACATTCTTTGTCTCTTACACTATTGTAATCCCAGCTCTATCCTTTTTAAGGATGCAGGAAATGTTTAAGTACCTTTTTATTAAAGTATAACATATAATAGAGATAAAGAAAAATGTGCAAGGTATATGTGGAAGCTTGATGAACTTTTACAACGTGAACATACCTATGTAAACAGCACCCAGATGGAGAAAATATTGTGTACACCCCGTAGTGACCCCATCCTGTCACCATGTCCCCTATCCCACCAACGGTAACCATGAGGTTGACTTCTAACAGCACGGATTTGTTTCGCCTGGTTTTTCACCCTGTACAGAAATGAAATCATCAAGTATTGCATTTGTGTCTGGCTTCTTTCACTCAACACTATGTTTGTGAGATTCAGGTTACTGGAAAATTTTAAACTCAAAAGTTCAAATCTTGTTTACCCCTTTTGAGAGTTGGTGTATGGTATAGAGAGAACAAAAATATTTCCTTTAGAAAAGTTAACTCTCAGGGGACCTAAGAATCCAGCCCTCAGAGTTTAGATAGCAACATGTTTTTACTTGTTCTGTGTTTTCTTTTTCTTAGAAATTGGGCTCTGGTTATAATTCTGTTTCCTGTCAAGACTTGGGGTTGAATTCAATAAAGCTGTGGGCTTGGGTGTGCTGGATGCAGAGAAATGGTGTCTGAACTCTTGAAAGCAATTATGCTTAGAAGTTAGACTTTACTGTTATCTAAAGCCACCCAGAACATCCTATCTGCACATTTCAAGTAAACCCAGTTGTGTTAAATATATTGCTTGTTTCCAGTTTTTTTGTGGCTACTTTTTTTGCATTTCATGCTTTAAAATGTAGCTGAGCAGAGTCGCCGTGTTACAGTGAGAAGAAGTCTGAAAAAGGGATAAAAGACTTTTTCTTTTGGTTTGTCCTGAACACTGGCTCATACAGCTGTGTTGCACAAATGCTCTGGGCCTCAGTTGTCCTCATCTCTCAGGCTGGGTTTGAAGGTCAGAGAGAGAGGATGGATGAGGAAGGCGTCACAGAGGTGCAAGTTCTCCCCACGTTCAGGGTACCCTCTCACTTGTGCTTGCTTTTCTTATTCACAGATTTAATTCTTTCTGTCTAACTGCTTCTCCTTCTTTACTTCTTAAGACTTTATTTATTTTTAGAGAGAGGGGAAGGGAGGGAGAAAGAGAGGGAGAGAAATATCTATGTGTGGTTACCAGGCTGGTAACCCAGGCTTGTGCCCTGACTGGGAATCGAACCGGCGACCTTTCATTTTGCAGGCTGGAGCTCAAGCTACTGAGCCACACCAGTCAGGCCTAAGAAGTTCTTTTTAAATAAACACCATAACCTTCTTCCTGAGTCATAAGAAAATCTGATATTTCATTGGGTAAAATTCATCCCATTACTTCCTAATCTCCCAAAAGAAGGTTGGATATGAACATTTTTCAAGAAACAGATTTATATGGACAGATGCTAGGAGCCAATATGCCTAATTTCTCAGAAGTACCTTGCTCTGTTAAGTACAGCAAACACCATAAAGCGATTCATCTGTATTATGTGTGACTTAACGTCACCTAGGTTTAAAATGCTACTTTTCTAACTACAGAACTGTGCTGCAGTTTTAATTTTAAATACAAAAAAAATGGCCCCGCAGTGAAAAATGTATTCTCAGCCTGTTCAATCCGTGAGGTGCATGAGAATGGTCTCGAGCTGCAGCAAACTGGTCAGGGCTCCAGGGTGCCATGAGAGAGAGGTCAGGGCGCCAGAGAGACTTCCTAAAGAGAAAGGTAGCACAAAGCAACTGAAGACCCTATATATTCCTTGAATGTTTTGAGAAATTATGTACTAAAGCCTCAACAATATACTTAAAATCCTGCTGTAATCATCTGGCTGGCAGAAAAATACATTCTTTTAAATAACCACATGAAGTTCATTTTTAAACAACCCATGTCTGTGTGGCGAAAGCAAGCTGGTTTAGTGAGGTCAGAATAAGATCCTCAAAAGCCTCAAATAAGATTTTACCAAGATATAATAAATGTGAACTTTTTACCTAGCCTCGAGCCAGGTCTTCGGGGATTTATTATCTCTAGGTCACAAGGAAAGAGTGAGGTGATACACACATGAGCATCTGTCCGGAGGTCATTTTAAGGATAATTGCACTATGAAATTCTAGCTGGGCCCTGATCCTTTGTTTTCTAACGAAAACAGAACTGGGAACTGACCTACATACCAATCATTTATTTTCTTTATTTTCTTGAATTAAAAATGAACTCAACTATACAAAAGTGGGGCTCAAGGAAATGATACAAATGGTTTGCATTCAAAGGATCTCTATAAACAATAAAAAGCAATTCTCTGGAACTGTGGAACTCAAAATAAATAAAGTATATGGGCACTTTCGGTGGGCCTTGCAGGCATTTGAGATGTTGAAGGCCTAACTCACCGTACTTCAGAATGTGACCTTATTTAGAAAGAGGATCATTACAGATGTAATTAGTTTAAGATGTGGTCATACTCAAAAACCTTTAACAAATACTAGCAAACCTAATTCAACAGCACATTAAAAGGATTATATAACATGACCAACAGGGGTTTGTTTCTGGAATGTGAGAGTGGTTTGACATGAAATCTAATCGATGTAATATAACACATTAACAGAATGAAGGACAGGGATCACATTATCATCTCAATTGATTCAGAAAAGCATTTGACAACATTTAACACCCTTCCATGATAAAAACAGTCAACACACTAGGAATAGAAGGAAACTATCTCCACATAATAAAAGCCATATTTTTAAAAATCCCACAGATAACATCATACTCAATATCAAAAGACTTAAAGTTTTTTCTCTAAGATCATGAATGAAGTAAGTGTCCCTGCCCTTACCACTTTCATTAAACATAGCATTAGAAGTCCTAGCCAGAGCAATTAGGTAAGAAAAAGAAATAAAAGGCATCCAAATTATAAAAGAATAAGTTAAATTATCTCCATTTGCAGATGACATGATCTTATATGAAAAAACTCTAAAGATTCCACACACAAAAATGTAGAACTATTTAAATGACCCAACAAAGTTGCAGGATGTGCAATCAACACACTAAAATCAACTGTGTTTCTATATGCTGACAATGGTCAACCTGAAAAGGATATTAAGGGGAAAATTCCATTTACAATAGCATCAAAAATAATAGAATTTGTAGGAATAAATTTAACAAAGGAGGGGAAAGAGTTATACATGAAAGCTTCAAAACATTGCTGAAAGAAATTAAAGACACAAACAAATGGAAAGATAGCCTGTGTTCATGGATTAGAACAATTAATATGACTGATATCAATACTATCCCAAGTGATCTACAAATTCGATACAAGCCCTATCAAAATCTCAATGGTACTTTTAACAGAAATAGAAAAATCCCTCTTAAGCTTTCTGTGGAATCTCAAGGGACTGTGAAGAGTCAAAACAATCTTGAGAAGAAGAAGGAAGTGGGAGATCTCACACTTTATAATTTCAAAACATATTTTAAAGCTATAGTAATCAAGACGGTGTAGTACTGCAATAAAGACAGGCCTATAGGTCAGAGGTTTTCAACCTTTTTCATCTCATGGCACACATAAACTAATTACTAAAATTGTGCGGCACACCAAAAATATGTATATTTTTTGCCAGTCTGAACAAAAATAGGTATAATTTTGATTCATTCATACTAGACAGCTATCGTTGTGTTGTCTGTTGTCATTTTTTTATTGGACAATCTAAGGGAAAGGAGTTCAGTGCCTCTGACTAAAGAGTCAGGTGGTGCATGTTTTAAAAATTCTTGTGGCGCAGCAGTTGAAAATCGCTGCTGCAGACCAATGGAACAGAATAGAGGGCACCGAAATAAATCCTCACATACATGGTCAAATGATTTTTGACATGATTGCCAAGACCAGTTGATGGGCAGAGGACAGTCTTTTCAACTAATGGTTGGGAAAACTGGATCATCACATGCAAAAGAATGAAGTTGAACCATTATCTTACATCATACATGAAAATTACCTGAAAATAGATTAAAGACCTAAACTTAAGACCCGAAACTATAAAACTCCCAGGAGAAAACATAAGGGAAGAGTTTCATGACTTTGGATTTCTTGGACATGATACCAAAAGTACAGGAAACAAAAGCAATAATAGACAAATAGGACTGCATAAAACTTAAAAACGTCTGTGCTTCAAAGGACACAATCAACAGAGTAAAAAGGTAACCTATGGAATGGGAGAAATATTTGCAAATTATATATCTGATAAGTGGTTAATAATTAGAGTATTTAAAGAGCCTCCACAATTCAATAACAACAAAAAACAAATGGCACGATGAAAAAATGGCCAAAGGAATTGAATAGACATTTCTCCGAAGAAGATATACAACTGGTTGACAAGTGCATGGAAAGACGCTCAACGTCACTAATCATTAGGGAAATGCGAAACCTCAATGAGATACCACTTCATGCTCATCGTGAGGGCTAACATAAAAACAGAAACAGAAGTAAGTTTCAGTGAGGATATGGAGTAATTGTAGCCCACCTGCACTCTTGATGGGAATGTAATGTGGTACAACCACTATGAAAAATAATATGACAGTTTCCCAAAAACTTAAATATAGAATCACTATATGTTCCAGTAATCCCACTTCCGGGTACAGAGCCTAAGGAATTGAAAGCGGAGTCTCAAAGGTTGTTATTTCTAAGGGAGGCAAACTGACATGATTTGAGTAGGCCTAGAGAGGACCTGAAGCCTCTGGTCAGCAGCCCACTAGGAAGTGAAACATACCAATAACCTTATAGGTGAGCCTGAAAGCTGAACCTTCAACTGCAGTCAAATCTACAAATGACTACGGCCCTGGGGAACAGCTTGATTGAACCTCACGAGAGTCCATGAGCCACCACCCAGCTAAGGTGCTCTTAAATTGCAGATCCACTGGAATGGTGAGATAATAAATGTTTGCTACTTTAAACTACTAAGATTTTGTTTGGGTAGATTGTTCTATAGCAATAGAAAACTAACAGACAGCTATAGTACTAACACTGTGAATGGAATGAGGACATTTAGACACAACTACAGAGAACCATCCCTGTTTCCAAATCTGGCTGCTCCTTTACATTTACAGGGAAATGAAAAAGTTCATTGTTGAAAGTGCTTTTCAAATGCACATGAGCATGGTTGTTTTATAGTGGTGAGAATGTCACCACCATAAATAATAATCAAATATCAATATCAATAATCAAATATCAAAATTAGAACATGCAGAGGATTAAATGAGATCACATCAGAATGTGACCACTGGTGCTTGAGGGACCACAATACTGTGAGCTATTTTGAATAAATTGGGAAAGGCTGGCCTCACATGCCCTCAGAGTATTTCTATTTTATGTTCGAGATATTCAGATTATACCCTGCATTCCTCACTCGCATTGCATGCCCCAGATCACAGAACATTGCCTCCCCTCATCATCATCTTGGAACATTGTATTTTACTGCAATTACAGTTTTCAGGAATGACAGCTGCTGAATAATTATAGAAAATTGCTTTAGTGCTCTTCCATAAAATTCACATGCTCTCAAACCTGGCATTTGTTGAGATAGCAAACCCATGGCTTAGAGATGTGTAGACCCATGTTAAAGATCAAAATAAATGTACTTTATAGGATTTCCTTTGAATATTAATATTCTGTGAATTCTTTGGTCAACCGATTTTTGTATTTGCCCAAAGTTGTCATTTTAAAAAATATAGAATGTATAGATCCTCCCTAAAATGACAGATTGGAATAAATGATAGAAAAAATTTAAGACCCATTTTTATCTTTCAGGATATAAGTGTATCTAAGAAGTAACTCATGGGGCTAAAATGAGGAATCTTAGGGCTTGTCTAGAAGCCCTCTGATTAGCTAGTATGTGGCCCTCTGGGAAGGGGCCAACTCTCTCATTAATAATCAGAATGGAAAGCAGACTGACCCTGAATAAGATATAGGTCACCCCGACAGGAAGGAATCAGGCAAGTTGATTTTTCTGAGCAAAGATCAAAGGGAACCCTTGGGTAGAGCCCTTGGTGTGTAGCCAATTCATGCAGGGGTCACGAAGGTGCAAAAGGAATGTGGGGGGAGGGGAGGCAAAGACAGGATACCAAAAGGAGGATCCCCCTTTGGGGGCCACTTTAAATAAGCACAAATGTCCCACTGAGGGGACAGTAAACTCTAGATAAGGTAGAAGGGGTATCTCCAGGCTCCCTGCTATGGACACGTGGCACGTCTGAGGAATCAGAACCTTGGTAGTTTACAGAGAAGGGTCTCTGTCAAGATGCAGTTGAAAAAGGGGGAAACACATCAGTTATTTTAACAGAGATTTCATATCCTCGGATAAACAGGCATCAGAGGACTGGAAGACAAAGGCGGACACTGAAGTAACCAGAAGGAATCATTGCTACTAGAACTAATGTCCAGTCCTAGCCCTGAGGAACAAATGGAAGAAGCTGGGGCTCTCAGAACGTACAATCTATGAGCAAGAGGCCTGTAGAACTGGGGCCCAGAGCTCTGAGGAGGCAGCGACTAGTTGTCCAGAACTGGTACTTTTAAGGGGATGTAGAATAATACTGGAGATTGGAACCAACTGTTGCTGCGAGGGACTAGAAGCAAAACGGAAGAAGACCTGTGCTCAGTCCTTCATGACTCGACCTGCATCCAGTACCTCTACTGGCAGAGCCGAACAAGGGGACAGAGGGCAAAGGGCCAATGAGGTTTGCAGTGTTCCCGCCCCAGCGTCACAGGGCAGAGTACAGAAAGCAGGGCTCGAACACAGGGGCTGTGGTTTAATAACTAGTCTAACGAGGCAAAACAAAACAGAGGGGGCTGTGGTCCTGAGTGAACTTAGGAACAAAGGGCAGTAGGAAGTCATGGGATAGACCCTCGTGTGAAAAATATTTAAGCCAGGGATTGACCTGTGAGGACAGGGGAAGACACAAGGGCCGCGGACAGTAGGGCAAGTTGGTTCAGGCCTCAAGTCTGGGTTTGGATGGGGCTCAGATTTAGCCATTGTTCAGTGGAAATTTTTGTAAGGGACCAACGCAGTCCTCATCTAATACACAGGCCACTAAGAAAAGTAAGTTCCTGCATTTATGTTTCACTCAGAAAATAATTTAGAAACATGTAACTTGCAGGAGTCCAATGGTGTTGGAATTTAGGTAATAAAATGCAACGAAAAATGATGAAGAGTTTCCTGATGTGTCACTAGGTGAAATAGGAAGTTGATGGCCACTGGTCTTCTGGGTTTGAGCAAATTGGGGCGGGGGCAAGTAGGAACTAAGAACTTTTGACACAAATATTTCACTGGTATTTGTATTGTAATATACATTTACATACATTGGAAGAGAGTTGGTGAAGCAATACTTCAATACTTCCTTAAAATTCCACTGCTTGGGCTCTCCGTGGCCATGTCCAGTACACCCAAGTGTCCCCAGGTCTTTTTTCCTTGTCACTGATCGCTTGAACCATTCTGAACTTTCCTAGTATGAGGTCCTAATGCCCCACCCTACACCCCTTACAGAAATGGAAAGTTCGTTTCCACTTAGGGGAAGACATTCATCACTAGGTAACTAGTAGAACCAAGACATCAAGCCACTACCTAAATGGGTCTTCCCTCTTTCCCCTTGATTTTAAACCATGGAAGGGGAAGGAAGGTGCGTTCAGAGAAATGCATGATTATTTTTCAGTATCATTGATTCTGCTGAAATGATTCTAAAGAGAACTACCCAGAGCCCTGACTGATGTGGCTCAGTCGATTGCGTGTCATCCCACAAACAAAAGGTTGCGAGTTCAATTCCCAGTCAGAGCACATGTCTGGGTTGCGGATTTGTCCGCAGTCAATGGGCATACAAGAGGAAATCGATTGATGTTTCTCTCTCATATTGCTTCTCTCCCTCTCTTTCTCCCTCCCTTCCCCTCTCTCTAAAAATAAATAAATAAAGTCTTTAAAAAAGAGAAAGAAAGAGAGAACAACTGAGAGCCACAGCTTCAGAGAAAGCAAGAGTTTTGGATGTCAAGCTGACCCGAAGCTCAGAAAAGAAGAAGCTGTTACGACCCACATAGGGTGAGTCATAAAGACACAGCTACAGTTCCCAATGTAGGATCAGAACTGGAATAAATTAATGCCAATGAAATAACATTACAAAAGGCTCTAAATTGTATCCTCGATTTTGTTTTACTCAGCGGTGTCTTCTTTTGACCTATTGGGTCTGCTTGTTCATATCTGTGTTTTAACAAGTGTTCCCATTTTCATAAAGTACTAATGGAATACCATGTGGTCATAACAAAGCTCCCCTGGCATCGGTGTTTCTAATGTCAAGGCAAGTTCCTAAGGAAAAAACAGCCTTTGAGCTTTGAGCTTGCAGGTGGAAAGTTCCAAATTAATGATAATAAGGGACATAATAAAAGCATGTTGAGAAAATTGTTCCCTCTTTTATTCCTGGCTGTTTCCAAAGCAAGCCCTACGAGTAACCTTTTTATTCACAGTTAGCCTCACAGCTAGTTTCATGCCACGTGTCCTCTTCAGCCAAACCCAGGAAGTAATTATAAACTCTGTCACTTCTGAGTAATAAGGCTGGGCCGTGTTTCGCCATAAAATCAAGCATTTATCATAGCCAGCGGATGTATAAACATGTACTACAAAACAACTGTCACACCTGTGAATAAGTGTTTTCCTCTGCAACCTGTCGGATCGGGGCTGTTAATGGGAAGGCAGGATTAAGCCCATTCAAACTGAATCCAAAAAAAGACTACAAAATATTTTCTTACAAGTTTTCCAGCTGGGACCTTGGTCTATTGTTTAGATGTTAAAGTTCCTGCAAGCATTTCCATTTCAAGCTTTTTACTTTCCAATTCGATCCTAGGTTTCCCGTGTGAGAAACCTGTCCAAGAGTCTTAGATGGATGGTGACCAGTGTTAAAACCAAACAAGTCCCAGGCACACCGGGGCACGTTGGTCACCCTGCCCCAGGATGGTTGCCTGGTAGGCATAGAGTAAAAAATTCTCCAGCAGGCTTCTTTGTGGCCCAGGTTCAGTCTCTCCATGTGACAACATGTAACAATAGCTTTTAGCTGACTGTTGTTGTTGTTAAGTAAAAGCAAGCAATTGTATTTTTGTGCAAATATACATTTTAATTAAGACAGGGATCAGCAAATCCTGACCATCACCAGGTTTTCACATGTTTAAATGATAGTTTGAAAAAGATTATGCAACAGAGATTTCCTGTAGCTCATCCCTGAAAGCCTAAAATATTGCTCCGTTTCAGAAAAATTTGCTGATCTCCAGTCTGAGATATATTAAGCTATAGAAATATCTTACAGCCAAAACACTAGGCCCATTTGTCTGATCTGATGAAATGTAAGCCTTAATTACAAACTGCTAAAAGTTCCTTTATAATTTCTATATTACTTTGCCGTGCAGAGCTTTATAAGTTGTTTATTAAGAAACGACTGAGAAAGAAACTTTGACCCTCTCCCCTTTCCTGCCCCAGAGATTCAGACCAAGAAACCTGCTTCAGGAAGGAGACCTCAGGATGTCACAAAGTATGGTAAACAAGAGGGCTTCAGGTTGCCTAGGTACCTGCTGTGTCGCATTGTTTCCAAGTCACCTAGGGAGGATTTGCCTGCGGTGTGCGTCCCCTCTTCCTCAACTACCTGTAAATCGCCCATTCTCACTTCTGAAATCTAACACCCGCTTTCTCCTTTGTCCGAAAGGTCACATAGACCCAACATTGCCTCTCTGTCTTTGGAATTATGCTTATGTGAATTCCCCCTGCACAGGCATTAAAGTCTTTATTTTTCTCCCGCTACTCTGTCTCAGTTGGAAGAACTGAGAAGGTGAGAGGAAGTTTGGCTTTTTTAAGCCTCCTAACCATGGAGGCTCTTTACAGTCACCTGCTGTGTGTTCGCGTGTGTGTGCATTGTTTCATTTTAATACCATCCTCCGACATTCTGATTCAGCCTGTCTGACTGGAGCCTAAGAAACGAGTGTGTGTTTAAGGCTCAATTGATTGTAATATGAACTACCGTGTTAGCATATAGGACATTGTGTTTTACAAAAAGTGAACCTATTTTTACGAATGGTGAAATATCTTCACCAGGAAACACTGGAAGTGCCTGGGGCCTGATTGATTCCTAAACGATAGAAAAATTTTACCTGGGAACTTTAAAGGAAAAAACTGTATGTTATGCAGACTATATCACAAGACAATTGAAGGTGGATTAAGGCAATTCAATTTGCTCTCCCTTTTATGTTCATCTTTATTAAGTTTATTTGCGATTTTTTTTCTGGCATCTAAGATGTACTTTGCCTTGTGAAGAAGGCAGGTGTCTAAATTGTATACCAATGGCTATAATAGCCAATGATTAATAGTCTTTAGTATTTGGGATTTGGAGTGGTTTGGTCAGCATTTATTTAGCTACTGGGATAGAACCGGTATTTAAGGAAAACAATATATGTTTTTCTATATATCTATATCTATTTACATATGCATAGTATATGTGCATTTATAGGATTATAAATATTCTGATTTGTAAGTATTAAATTGAAAAACAAGAGGGCTTCAGGTTCCAGAAAAACATGTTAAATGACACAAGCCTACTATAACATGTAATTTTAAATGTAAATTTGATTATATATATAAACATATATATATGTTTGAATAATGTATGTTGTAACCCAATGTGTCATTTTCTAAGAGGTTGTATGTATTTCCAAGTAAGGAGAAAGAATTTGTCAATCAAATTTTATGCCATTTGGAGTATATTTAAGACTCTGCTTAGCGTGAAGCAAAAGACGTGTTTTTGGCCGTAAGAAAGTAAAACTACTGCACATAGGGAAATTTTCACTACTCTGTGCTTGAGATAGAATTTTCTAAATTTTACACCCGCTGCTTAGATCAAATCTTTCGATGATGCAGCCAAAGATGAAAAATTATCATTTAGGTCTTGTTTCTTTGTCAAAGGCTGTTCAGTATTCTAAGTTAATAGAGAAGCACTGGGGCAGAAGTCACCCAATGTGCGCATTTATCAATAACGATTTGTCCTGATAAGAATTTGTACATTATAATCACAATGAAGGCCACACAGCGGAGTTTCTCAGCCTTGGCGCTATGGATATTCTGAGCCAAATAAGTCTGTATGGCGGGTACAGTCATGTGCCTTGTAGGATGTTTAGCAGCAACCCTGGCCTCAACCTGCTAGATGCCAGCAGCACGCACACCGCTAAGCTGTGACAACCAAAAATATCTCTAGACATGTCCAGTGTTCCCTGGGAGTGGAATCCCCCGCAGTTGCGAATCACTGCTATAAAGTAAAGAACACTGGCCTCAAATATCAGAGAAGGGAAACCATTTAGGACAATGAGAAAGTGAAGTTCCTTTACTAAACTCTTTTCTCCCTCTCAGCATAAAATAATAAAGACGGCTGACTACTGAGAAAAGGTGTCATTGACATAATCAGAAACTGGCCACTGACCCTCCTATTTGTGATCAAATTATGTTTCCAATAAGGGTTCCGGGTATAAAAAATGGCAAATCCCTTCCGGTCATGATTAAAGTGAAAGCTGAAACTGTCTTCATTGTAGCTGGACAGATGTTTTCGATTGGGACAGGGCTCTTCCAGGAACCGTGTCTTTGGAGCAGCACGGGCAGTCTTTAGTGCAGATCAACTGAGGGGGCGGGCGGGGGGAGGAAGCCGTTGGTTACGCAAGACAATATGTCAACATCTGTCCATCACTGCAACCCCGGCCAGATTATCACTTTTTCCGCCTCTCTAAGCACCAACGACACAATGGCACTGAGCTGTGGCCTTTGTTGGCTGCAACATTTCCCACCACCGCACCACCTCTGATATGCTAATGAAGAACCCCAGGGTTTTGTGAGGCTGAAAAGGCTTTCAACAATCCCAACTTCTGTAGGGCGACTCGGCCTGCTGTGAGCGGCTCCTCTTTGCAGGGTCCTTCCTCGCACCTCTTCTGTTGAGTGTGCATGTGCTTCAGAAAGGGCAGTTAACCATCTGGCTGCTAGACAAATGGACAGACCTTAATACAGGATGAACCTCCACCTTGAAAACTGCCAAGTGGCACATGATCGCCCAGGCACTCTGGGGAGAAGGCATAAACCTATGACCTGAATCTGAAAATGATGTGATGGCACTGGTTTGGAATGAAACTTTGATGAAAGAAATCTGTGTCAGTTCTGATGCCATACTGCCTGGGTCTTCATGTAAATCTACTCAATGTGACCGCCAAGGTTTAAAAATACCTTATGTAGGTGCTCAGAACCATAAGGTCAAAGAACTATGAAATGTTAACTGGCAGATTTATTTTTGTTTTCTCTTTTGGTACAGTTATTTGCTTATATTAAGTCTTCAATATTTATTCATTGGATTGAAATCAATAGGTTTTAAAGGAATCTCGCAGGGACTCTTTTTCTAGAATTGTCTCTACTTTCCAGAATTATCTAATGATTATTGAATCTTTATTGAGGCCAAGAACACCAATGTTATCTTTTTCGTCCCATTAAATTCATACTCATAACTTTTCCCCACTTTTCATTCCAAATTTAAAAAATTTTCTACTGATACTGTTAACCATTGCAAAGAAATACTGGTGTTCTCCAGTAAAACTTGGAAGGCCTGTTGTCCAAATTTTATTCATTTAACAAAGATTTACTGTGGTCCCAGACACTCTAACTGGCCACTCATATTGGAATACGTACAGTTAGAAAGTTATCCTGGTTGTAGCATGAACAGGAGGGGAGGGGGCTGCCTACCAGGAAAAAAAAAAAAAGACTCCATTAGAGAGAGAATAATTCATTTGCTTTCTCTTTCAGAGATAGATTTTGACCATGGATTTGTATATTCAAATATAGACTATAAATAATATAAGGTCAATTTAGTCTGGAGAAATTCTGCTCTAGGGAGGTGGTTCTCAAAGTTTAATGTCCATCAGAATAGCTTGGGAAACTTTTAATAAGTCTCACTGCCCTGGGCCTTCCCCAGACCAACTAAATCAGAAAGTCTGAGGGTGGGGCCCAGCCCGGTCATCTGTGTTTCCTAAAGGTCCTCAAAGTGAGTCTAATGTGCAGCCAGAGTTGAGAACTAACTACTAGCAGGAGAGGATGCTGTCTTCCCCATCCTACGCTCCACAAATGTCTGACTCCTGTAAGCATGTGTTTGGTATCTCTCACGAAGTCTTCCACCAAGACTGCATCCCCGTCTTCTCCCTGCGCCCCGCCTTTTTACTTAGTCAATTTCCCACTGCGGGATCGGTGGTGGGGAGGCTCCTAAAACCTGTTGGCCAAAGATAGGTTTGGGCTTTGCCCATCAAGTCTCCGGGGATTACAGAGGTCTTCTCTGGTAAACCGCTCTACAGTGTTTCCTACCCATCGGGGGAAACCAGAGTTAAAAATGGCTGACAGGAAAGCTAGTTGAGGGAGATAATTAGCAACTATTAGTTCTTTGGCAGCTGTATTCATATTACATAGCGTTACTCAGTAGCAGGGAAGGCCAGCCTTATATTGAGTCTGTTTAGTTCAATGAAGCAGAAAAGAACAGTCGTTTTTGCTTTTTTTTTTTTTTAAGGAGGAAAAAGCACGTATTCTGAAGCTGCCCTTGTTAATTTGTTGAAATGTCATTGGAAACGATATTTCAACAGCCCAAAAAAACTTTCATAGTTTTTGTAAGAGAGCAAAATACATTGCCTACATCATCCTTTTAATTGCCAAGAGACGCCAAAGGGAACTCTTACCCTGGTTTCACTGAAAGCTAACAGCTTGGGGGAAAAACTCAGAGGTCTTTGTTCTCTGCAAATTCTCTGGGCTGCCACGAGGAGTCCAGTGGTTCAGGGCTTTCATCGGCTGCTTCCCGGGGATCTTCGGAAACACAAGCCTTCAGTGTGCACAGCTTTGGTTTTTAGTTGTTTTATTCTGTACTAGGGATGAGATTTGCTTGAGGTTATGTAAACTCTAAGCACCCGAGTCATGCTTGCTTGCTCGATAGCAGCATACAAGGTTCTCAGCACAGCTTCTCTTGGCTGCATCTGGTCCTCCCTCAGGCAGCTGAATGAGGGCGTTTGTTAAGGTGGAGGGGCGGCTGCTCAGCACTAGAACTTTCCAGCTCAAGCTGTGGCCCTGTCCCTGACTCATCTTCACATTATGCTACTACTTACTCGAGCCCAGGGTCTCTCAGCCTATGCTGGGTTGACATTTGGGGCTGGATGTTCTTTGGTTTCGGTGGGCTGCCCCATGCATTGCAAGGTATGTAACAGCCTCCCTGGTCTCCACCCACTAGATGCCAGGATTGCCTCCCTAGTGGTGAATTCCTCCCAACATCGCCAATGTCCCATGGAGGTCAAAATCACCCGCAGTCCAGAACCTCTGTTGCAGACTTGCCAGCATCTAGCCAATTGCTCCAACAGAGAACAGCTGGAGGGCTTTGAGTATGTCAACATACAAGGGAGGAGGCGAGTGATGCGGTCCGACTGCTTCTGTGAGGATGTCCTTCTGTCACTGTGTGGGGAGTGGGGAGAAAGAGACAAGAAGAGATTCTAGATGAGCTAAGTCTACCACGCTAGTCTAGGCAAGAGGGGATGATGGTCTAGACAGGGATTTCAGCAGTTGCAAGGAAGGAGGAAGGGAGGATTGGAGAAATGTTGAGAGAGAGAGCGCCACAGGACCAGTGGATGCACTGGAAAGAGGGGGTGTGGAAAAAAATCAGCACCCAAAATGGCTCTTACACTACTGGCTCCAGTGCCATGTACTGGGATGTAGGATATTGGAGGAAAAACTGGTAGAATGGAGGCAAGGTCAAAGGAGAGGAGTGGGTTGAGAGACCTGCTCTGAGCAGTTTAGATTTGAGGTTCGGATACACAGTCCAGTAGAGAAGGTGAGAAGGCAACTGGGTCTCAGGCTTTTAGAACTTGGGGGAAAGAAAGGGGGGACATAGATTTGGTCAGAAGAGACATAGTATTTAAAGCTGTGGAGAAGCAGATATTGATGGAAAGGAACTGAGGACTTCGTGCTCTTGGCAGCTCTGCAATCTCAAGCCCTGTTCTCAATCCCCTCTGTCCCAACAGATTAGAGGCAGCAAATTAGAAGTAGGGAAAAGGCTAGTGGGGCCTCAGACTGTCCAGATTTAGCCAGAAGCTCAGTTATAGTTGAATTTCAGGTAAACAAGGAATAATTTTCACCTAAGTATGTTTGGCACACACACATTTCACGTGGCAACCCAAACTGGAGGCCAGCACACCAGCGAAAGATGCCAATGTTTGATGGCCACGATGTTTGCCTTGAGACAGAGCACAAGGAACAATGCTTGATACTTTATTTATAGAAGAGGCTGCAGAATCACCTGCGATGCTGAAAACACAGAATCTCAGGCCCCGCCAGATCCACCCGGTCAGAAGGTGCATTTTAATAGGAGCCTCAGGTGGTAGGCGTGCACATCGAAGTCTGAGAAGCCTTACTGCACTACACTACCTAGAAAATGACCTCAAAAAATCCTGATACCTAGCAGTGTTAAAGAGGGTAGGGACATGGTGTGCATGAGAACACAGGAGACTCACACAGCAATTACCTCTTCTTTTGTAAAATGCTCTAGTAATGGGAGTGTCTTTACATATGCTGGCTCAGTGGTAACCAGGAAGGTTCTACTTCATCACGCCACGATTATATTGGAACCTGTCATACACGGAGGGGTCTAGGTTTCTCTAACCCTGCTGCTTAGCCCAAAGGTGTGTGTCCCTCTCCAGGGTCTGGTACGGCCATGTCAGAATGTGACAGACGACAACGGTTTGCACCCTTGCTACTCCGTGGTTTCTGTAAGTTCGCTCCATCGAACGCTTCTTCAGCAGTGCCCCACAACAAAAACAGTAGCTCCTGACCACTGAGCGCCTGCCACATAAAATAGAGACTATTCTTCTTATTCTGAGGATGATAAAACTAATGCTCAGAGAGGCTTAATCATTAATTTCCCCTTTAAATGCAAACAGGAAATGACAGAGAGGCAAGTCACAAAGAAAAGACTACAGTTCGCTCTGTGCATCAGAGGGGAAAAGTTGGCCCAGCACTCTGGCAGCTTATTGGGAAAATGAACTGGATTAATCTGGTCATTTCCTCAACCCAACTAGTAAGTGGCAAAACTGAAACCCTACCGTAGTTGTGCCCAGCAAAGGTCCTGCCATCCCTCTAGATTGGTGGCGCCCACCTGTGTTGCACATTGTATCATGGGCAAGTTTTTAACCCATTGCTGGGCTACACCCCAGCCCAATGATCAGAATCTCTGGAGGGCAACTCTAGAATTGAGAAGCACTGCTTTATATTCTACCGCCAGTCTGGTCTTCTAACCTAAGGCCACAGATAATGGCTTTCTTCCATAAGTCTGCACCTGATATAAATGAACCAGCCAGGCTGGTGGAGGGCAACTGTACACCTATTTTAAGTTTATGTTATAACCTGGCAATTTCACATGAAACAAAGGGACCAGCTTTTCCCTGAACAGCCAAATCCCACCCCCTTTTCAAGAGGCAAGAGAGGAGCTTCAGTGTCTCTTTCTCGAGGGATCTCTGACCAGAACTCACTGTTCCTGTGCGGCTGTCAGAATCCCATGTGTGCACTTCTATTTAAAAGTAGTCTAGCTACAAATGCTTGAGGCAGCAGACAATCTGGTTTCCCCTTCACTTTTAGCTAGTTTGTGCTGGAAATAAATTTCCATGTTTTATCTGACAAGTGGAGACAAGACCCTACAGAAAGGCAGCTTGGGAGACGACGGTTGGGAACAAAGTTGATACTCAGCTCGCATGCACAAGTACATCCGACAGGATGGTTAAATATCAGGGACAGAACTTTAGTGCCAGTTAGGAAATAAACACTGACCTGAGCATCCCCAGTGTCGCCCCTCCCCTTCAGCAGCCTACCATGACCCGCTGGCATGGCCCAGCAGGGGCTGCAGGATGTCTCAGCCCAAGGGCCATCACGTTGATTGCTCTCACCTTGTGCAGCATGGTTGTTTGATCTGCTGACTATCGTCCCTGGGTAAAGTTGAAGCTTAGGAGTCAAATGACCTGGGTTCCATCTGGGTCTACCAGTTGTACATCTCATCATGAGGTCTTAGTGTCCTCACCTGCAAAACATGAAGTTTAAAGAAACCGTAAAATATTTTGCACCACGACCAACAAATGGTCCCCTTGTTTTTAAGATTTTTGCCCAGTTACTAATAACAGACTGTCACATCCCTGACTCCGTCCTTCTTCCATCAGCGAAGGCTCTGTGTTGCCCATCGGACCTATGAAGTTGTTCGGGAAACCCAGCGATAGATAGTCTAGTCACCTAGGAGACTGGGAGGCCAAAGCTGCTTCTTTTGGAGTCGTTGTGGTCGTGACTGTTGTTAGGGCTCTTCAGTTTTTTATCACACTTCGCTTTGGGAAGTACATGTTTAAATGGGCTTCCTGTTTCCCCTGAGACCACAGCCACCATTGTACTCCGTGAGTCCTTGGTGCTCCTCGAGCCTGCATCTTTTTCTTCCCAGTGGCCCTTCCCCACCCTGCAATGGAGACTTCACCTAATGCTCTTAAGTGAAGCAAATTTTCTGCTTGCTTCTGCCTACCTCTGTTGGGCAGATTATTAGTATCTGGGGGCTTTTTGTTTTGTGGCCAGAAATGATTAACTTCCTGGATCTACGTGACAAATAGATTCTCTTTCATTTCTCAGCAACCTTAAATTCTGTGTGTCGTGGTCAGTCCCTGTCTCCTTACCTCAGGGCCCTCACTACCCTTTGGGAGCTGGAGTTCAAGTTTAACTATTTTGTCTCCACAGATGTGTGTTGCCATGTCTGATGGCACAATATTATGCCACTGATCTAAGTATAGAATGATATCCCATCACTTCTGCCACAGTCGATTTTCCAACAGTAAGTCGCTAGGTTGAGCCCTCACTTCAAGGGAAGGGACCATACTGGGTGTAAAGGCCAGGAAGCAGAGATCTTAGGGGCCATGTTGGAAGCTGCCAGCCACAGTGTCATGGTGTAACATGGCATGAAATTTAAAAAGTCACGTGGATTTAGCAGCAAAGTATTTGAAGGTTACTGTTCTCTGCCATGTTATTCCCGGACATCAACACCACACAGGAAATTAGCAAAATCATAGGTAAGAGGTAACAAGTTCACCAAAATGCTTAAACTGACCACTGTTTTCTGGAATAAAAAAAGCTTTACACAATACCTTTGTAAGACTCCACTGAAAAATAAAAACTCAGAGTGAAAAGGGCATTATGCAGGAAAGTATCATCAATGGACAAAAGTACTTTAATGTTAGGAAGGCTTTGACGGTGTGAGAACACAAAGAAAAATTTTCTTTTGGAGTTATGCACCAAACATTGTTTTAAGCAAAACTCAATTTCATTTGACCTACTAAATCAGTGAATACGCACTCACTTCTGCCATCTATACTGTTTATATGGAGCAAGGCAACTTATGGTTCCAGATCCCTCCATCAAAGACAAAAATTTTCTCACATCTGCCCTTTCATTGGCTCTTTACAAAGGAAGTACTGAGTCCACGTTGCCTTACTAGGAACACCTTTTCCCTTGGTTTCCTTTCTGGAATGTAAAACTGGCTTGGTTTCCTTTCCCCTAGACATTTTTTCTCCTTAAACTGAAGGCATTTAAATACCCGCTACTGGGTCGGCCTCATTTTAGAGCAGTGATTCTCAGTGGGGGTGAGCTTGTCGCATGGGATGTTTGGCAATATTTGGAGACATTTTTGATTGTCACAACTTGATGGGGGCGAGGTGGAAAGTGCTATTGGCATTTAGTAGGTCAAGGCTAGAGATGCTGCTAAATAGTCTACAATGTCACAAGACAGCCCCCCACATCAAAGAGCAATTCAATCCCTGACCTCACTGGTGTCAAGGTTGAGAAACTCTGAGTTAGGGTCAGTAATTACTTCCCCTTTTCAGGGGGAATTGAGCATCTTTTGTTTGGAAGGGAAAGAAATTCAATCTCAAGTAAACCTGGGCTATAACCTTGCTCTTTCCTTGCCCCAATTCCAATCGCTGGAGTTCCTGTACTCAGGTGTCTACGCTGGTACCCCAAGTATATCACACTTGCACCCCAGGTAGGTATCTTGCTACTGGGTAGCCCTTGCTTGCCCAAACCCTGCTAGAGCTACCAACTCAGAACCTAAGCAGAGAGCCCAGACAAGGATCCTGCCTCGGATGCACAAGCAGTGTGAGCCTAAGCTGATGCCTTTTTCTAGAATACCTCTTCCTCATCACCTGCTGACTCCTGCATATCACCCAACTCTTTCTGGCACTCACTGCTGGTCCATCCGCTGGCCCGCCCTTACCACCCACCCTGGTGCCATTTGCTCTACTTTCTAATGCTACATGTCTGGTGTCTCCAGAAGTTCTATAGCCTAGCTCTACACATGGTCTAGCTCTCTGAACTTCCCCTCATACAGTTAAACGCGGTCTGGTTCAAACTTCTGTTCTTTCCCAGTCCGGACATCTAGTTCCTAAGAACTTGCTTCTCTTAGTCTGGTCATTCTTGTTGTCCAATGACTTGCTGTTCCGACCCATGAGATAGATGCAGCTATATACTAAGTTATATCAGAAGCCAATAAAATCAAAGAAAATAAACTCATGAAAAGGATGATGATGACTGGTTTTACATAGGTAAAAATGGCAAGCAGGGGAGTCTTTTGGCTGAATTTTTCAATTTTCCAAAGTGTTTTTGATAGGTTTTTGTTTCATTTTTTGTTTATTTGTTCTTTGAGTTATAGTGTCAGGGAAGAGACTATGCCACCTCAAAATATGCCACTTTGGAATATGGATGATTTTGGGTTGAAGAAAATTGAGAAACAGCAGATGCTAAAAACAACTTTCTACTCTCCCTCCACCCATTTTCCTAAAAGCAGAACATAAATTTTCATTTGTAACAGCATCTCCCTCTTTCTTACCAGGAAGAGGAGGATAATTCTTAAACTCTTAATCACTGGGGACAACTCTAAATTCTTCTCAGCCCAGAGACAGCACTAAGAGGGACCTAGATAACAAACTTTTCTAAATAACCATTATCTTCCATTAGTTTCCTCCCATATATTTACTTTCCCACAGTTTGCCATCCCTTGAAGCCTTAACCCCTTTCCCTGTGTCTTGTTACTTCGCTACAGATTTATTGTTCTTTGTTAAGATGTTCTATGCGCCCCAGCTTCTAACCACCCCTTTGAGTTAGTTATCACTAAGTTTCTCCATATATGTGCTCTGCTTGTGTTAATAAACTCTGTTATTCTCTTGTTAATCTATCTTTTGTCAGTTTAATTTCCAGGGCCCCAACTTCAAAACCTAGGAGGGCAGAAGAAAAGTTTTCTTTTTCCTCCCCTACAATAGACTCTTTTGAAAATTGTCTCTAGTATATTTAGGAAGACTTCTTAAGACCTCATTTTGAAGCTTGCTGTCTCAGTCCATAAGAAGAGAAAAGGGTTCATTAAAAGCCGAGAAGGAGGGCCAGGAGAGATGATGACCAGATGCAAGTGTGGTGTCCTGGATGGGATCCTCGGACAGAAAAAGGACATTACTGGGAAAACCAATGAAATCCAAGTAAAGTCTGGGGGTCGGTTAATTATAATGCACCGATACCAGTTTCTTCCTTTTGGTAAATATGCTACAGTAATGAAAGATGTTAACCATGGGGAAACTATGGAATGGGTTAAAAAAGAAGACACAAAGGGGAAATTTGGGGAATTTCGATGCTGTGAAGAAACCCTTTAAAAATGATAAGGACATCATTTTGTTTTTAAGAGGATGTGATTCCAAGGCCACTTCTGTTTCCTCCCCTGTCCAGATGCCATCTCTTAGGTCGAGACTGTGAGGCAAGCATTTTCTAAGAGAACCGTATCATTGGTCCCCACATTCTTCCTAGCTCAGAATGGTTTCAAACAGCTTGGGACAGAATCCTTTTCCACGCTGAGAAACTCACACCCACCCTCGTGTGTGTTTGTTAATTTGTTCTGTGTGTGTGCGTGTGTGTGTCACTTTGTATGGTAACAACAGCCTTCGAACAACAAACATATGAAGCCCCAGCCTCAGTGGCCTCACAGAAGTGTGCACTGTTCTCTGAAAGGGTCAGCCAGACCCCTGCAGAAAGATGTGAACTTCACTTCATAGTATTTTTATCTCCGAGAGCCCAAGTATCATTCCTCAGGGAGTATACCTTCCAGCCAGTAAATAATTCCTGAAGAATTCCCCTGAGGTTCTTTCTAGGGTACTGTGGGTGCATACGGTTAAGGGTGTTCTGAACACATCATCTCTCTGCAGGATAATAAGGAGACTATTTAAGAATCTGCTGCTGTTTTATGCATGCGCCGTCTTCAAGAGAGGCTCTGACAGGTTTTTAAAACGGAAGATCTCATTTTTATTCAAGAGCACGCCTGTTTTAAAAGCATTTATTTGACCAATATTAAAATATTATTAAAGAAAATGAAGCCAATCCATACAGCCGTGTCTCTCTTGCAAGATAAAAGCACCAGCTTTCAATAAGGAAGTCAATAAAAATCGATAAATAAACCCGGGTTCAGAATGAAGTCACTGATGATGCAATTATTAGTCAGAATAATTGGAAATGATAAATAAAAATGATAAGAAGAAGGTGCTTATGTCCTTCCTTTACACATCATGTTGCTTTTATGTTGTTAATAGCATTGTAATTCCTCACCTGCTTGTCTCTGTCGTGGTGCCGGACATGGGAGGGTTAACTTCCATGTCACAGCTTCCTGATGGGTACACACCCCAGGGCTTTTTGGAATATAATCTTGGTGGGATCAATAAGTTACAACGCTGAGCTCCTTGATTTCCCTATAGAGTTCCAGAACCCTTTCCTTGGGGCTGTTGTAGCACTTAACATCACAAGCTACAGAGATCAAGAGAATAGCAACTATCTCCACGAGAATGCCCACTAGGAGTAGTTATTGGCATTTTCAATTATATGATATCAATGGTGCTGCATAATCCTGGGTTTCTCAACCTTAGTGGTATTGACATTTGGGACTAGATGAGTCTTTGTTATAGGAGTTGTCCGGCGTATTGTAGGATGTTTAACAGCATCCCTGTCTTCTACCTGCTAGATGCCGTTAACTCTCCCCCAAGTCCTGACGACCAAACTGTCTCCAGACATTGCTGGCTGTCCTCTGGGAGTCACAACATCCCTCCCTCCTCCTCCTGCACCTTTGAGAACCACTGCTGTAGTCAACAAGGCAGAAATAGTGTACCCAGGGCAGCCAAGGAAGAGGCTAAAAAGATAAAATATAAACAAATGCTTCAGGTTTACAGGATTTAAAAATCCCCGATGTTACTGGCTTTCTAACACAACCGAGATGCCGCAAACACAGGGAGTAGGGCAAGCCCGTGGGATCTCTGCATAGAAATGGCCACACACTAAGCATGAATCAAGACTGTGCCGCTACACTGTACTCATGGTACTCATTGTGTGTTTCACTGCTGGGCACTTGCAGGAAAAACAAATGCCAGAAAAATGGTTACTTTTAGTATATTTCAACCCTTCAGCACATATCTCCTTAAGTTCTGTGTGACAAAATGAGAAGTAAGTCTAAATCACTTCTGCGGCACACCAGCGTTCATATAGTGTCTCAAGGAAAAGCACTCAGTGACCGCTGGGGGACCAATATTGGTGTCACCAGCTAAACTAGCTGCTGTTTTCATGTCATACCATTTTCACTTGAAAAGGAAACTGACGGCCACTGATTTTTTTCAGACTTGCCGATTAGACAGACATTTTCTCACAGTGAACAAAGTGAGCCTTCCCTTTAAGGAAAACAACTGGCAGTATTTGCAGCCAATAATAAAGTTTGAAGTGACAATGAAATTTTTAGAAAACTTGGATCTGCTCCCATGGGCTTGACAACTTCACCACACTTAAAGACGTCTCTGGTGAGATCAGCAGTGTTACTAATGAGTGTGGGTTTTTTTGTATTGTATAAGAAAGGTCTGCGTATCTCAAAAAACAAATATCTCCCAAAGGACCAACACAAGATGTTACAAAATCATGCACGGATAAAATAGTCATTCAAAATGTAAAACAAGTCAATAAATATTAATGTAAGAGTATGAAAAGTTCATTATCATGGTTTCAAATCTCATAATGTATCTTTTTATTAAGAAGCTTGTCTCAATTAGGCATAGTATCAAACAAGAATACCCACAGCTCTCTGAAAAAGCTTGCAATGATTCCTTCTGTTTCCAGCTACATATCTGTGTCGGGCTGGGTTTTCTCAATATTTTTCAACCAAAACAGTGTCTCACAATACATTAAATGCAGAAGCAAATATGAAAATCCAGCTGTTTCTATTAAGGCAAACATTAGAGACGGTAAAAATGTATGCCAGTGCCATTCCGCTCAACAAACTGATTTTTGATTTTAGAAAATATTCATTTTCATAACACTGTGTGATATGAATACATAAAGTCCTTATTATTGGTATTTTAATGAATAAATTAAATATTTAATTGTTTTCTCAGTCTTTATTTCTAAGACATTGATTGATAAAATCTACATAAACACAAGCTCTTTGAAGACCTCAATGATGCCTAAAGTTCTAAATGTCTCCCAAGACCATAATGTTTGAGAACTACTTACTTGCATTATAAATAAAGGTTTCTGTTTTAAAATTTGAAATTGCTGATAATGTTATAAAAAATATGAGGTTAATATCCAAAATATATAAGCAATTCATACAACTCGAGAGCAAAAAAAGTCAGATTATACAATGGACAGAGGACCTAAATACACATTTTTCTAAGTGAGACATACAAATGACTAATAGGTACATGAAAAGATGCTCAACGTCTAATCAACAGGGAAATGCAAATCAAAATCGCAATGAGATATCACCTCACACCAGTTAGAATGGCTACAACCAAAAAGACAAGAAATAATCAGCATTGGAGATGACACGAAGAAAAGGGAACACTTGTGCACTGTTCGTGGGGACGTAAGTTGACACAGCCACTACGGAAAACAGTTTGGAGGTGCCTCAAAAAAGTTAAAAATTGATCTACCATGTGAGCCAGCAACTCCGCTTCTGGGTATATATCCAAAGGAAATAAAACCAGGGTCTCAAAGAGAGAGCTGCACTCCCATGTTCACTGCAGCTTTACTCACAGGAGTCAAGGCACAGAAACAACCTGTGTCTCTGGATGTGTGAATGAATAAACAAGACGTGTATATATACAATGGAACTTACTCAACCATGAGAAAGAAGGAAATCCTGCTATTTGGAAACAACGTGGATGGAACTCGAGGGCACTATGCTAAGTGAGATAAGTCAGAGAGAGGAAAAAAAAATACTGTACGATGTCACTTATATGTGGAATCTAAAAAAGCCAAAATCAGGAACAGAAGGTAGAATAGTGGGGGCAAAGGGGCAGAGGACACGGGGAGTTGTTGGTCAAAGTGTACAAACTTCCAGCTGTAAGATGCATAAATTCTGGGAATGTAATGTACAGCATGGTGACTATAGATAACAATGCTGTATTGGATACTTTACAGTTGCTAAGAGAGTAGATCTTAAATGTTTTGTTGTGATGAGAACAACAAAAGGTAATTATATAAGTTGATGAAGGTGTTAACTAACCTTATTGTGGTAATCATTTTGTAATGTGTTCAGGTAATCAAACCTTCATGTTGTATATTTTAAACTTACACAATGTTTCATATCAGTTATATCTCAATAAAGTTGAAAAAATGCAGTTATAAAGAAGCCACACTGTAGAGTCTGTAGAGATGGGAAAGCAGATATACCTCAATTATTTAAATAATAACTCTATTGAATAAAAAATGACTATATAAATTATAAATCACAAAAGCTGAGAGCAGTCCCTCATACAAACACATGCACCTGTTTAGGAAAATAGGAGTAGAATCCAATTATCAATGTCATGGCCAAATGCCTATTTCCAAATACACATAACATAAAGGTCAGGAAAAAGTCAAACAGGTAAATGCTAATAGAAGGACAACGGTGATTCATTTGAACTATTTAGTATTAATAATTTAACTACTACTCACAAATTAAAACATTTTCAATCTTGAAAAAGAGGTAATCCAACCAGACTGATTCTTGAATGCACTGCTCTTTGGTATATTATTCTCTATATTTTCTATGCTTGAAATGTTTTATGATAATAAAATGAAAGGAGCAAACCATGTTGGTAAACTGGGGAACGAGTGTGACATTCAAAGTGAAAACAGAAGGGTAAAGACTCCCCAACAATACAATTTCAATAAAATTTAGCCTTTTTTGACCCACACATTTTTATTATTTTCCCCAAACCCATAATGTAACGGATTTGATCTTGAACCAGGGCCTCTTCTCCTTCCTGTGTTTCTGGGCCCATTCCTACATGGTACTTAGGGGAAGATGTCAGAGAATCTGAGATGTGCAGTTCCCACTTTCCTGCCTGGGATCCCCAGGGAATTCCTCACAGAGTTCCTGCAAGTCTTCTGCTATACCACACTCTACACACACTCACAGCCCAAGTGACTATTGTTGTATGAGGACTGGAGGCTCAAGGAAGCCCGCTCTGTTCAGGGACAAAGATCTGGTTTCCTGGCAGAAAGACAATTACCCCAGAACATACACCCTCTATTTTAGACACACAGTTTGGCTTCTGAGAGCTTCTACCCACTCCCCTCTACGGAAGTGGTCAAGGACGTCTGTATTTTGTGGTTGGTTGGAGATGCTGACAGAGCTGATAAAATGCAACTTTAATACTTTTAGCCCTTAACCCTAGTACTGTTCCAAATCTTTTTTGAGGGAACTTGTTTCATTACACAGGGTTTTATTTTAGGTAAAATTAACATAGAATGAAACACAAATTTCCATACACCATACCCGAGTTCTGACAGATGCTTATCACACCACCTCCCCCAAATCTCTATGAAAACGAATCATTATTTTCACTCTAGAAAGTTCCCCCTTCCCCCTTCCTTCCTTCCCAAAATACCCTGTCCCCCTTAGAGGCAATCACTTTGATTTTCCCATCTTGTTGAATTTTGAAGTGTATCTAGGAACTGGGGAGGAAGGATGCAAATTTCCGAGAGTTCTTATTCATTAAATAAGTTGAGTTGTGGATTTACCCAAAGGGGCTCTGCCCAGTCTTGAACTGGAGACCAAACTCTCCCAAGTGGGCTTCGACGAAGGCCTAACTGAAACCCATTTCCCCCCAAGTTTCCTCTGTTTTCAAGGACATAACCTTGGTGCTACATCTGGGAGATGTCAATGTTTAAGGGCCAGGGAGGAAAAAAATACAGTTAACTAAGGAAATCAAGACTCAAAGTTTCAAATCTAGCTCTTAGTTGGAACTTATCATTTTTATATCTACACTTTATATCAAAAGGCTGCAGATTGGGGATCGAAATTTTAAGCCTACTGCCAACTTGGACTGCCTATGACCTTGAAGAAGTTACTTCCCATCCCTCAACTTCTTCCAGCTATCAAGTGCACATCCCTATATTGATCACTACTGCAATGGGTAGCATAAATCCCATAGCCACGGTTTTTGGGGAGGATGGCTTATTTATGTGTGTCCCGTCTTCTTCAGCTTCAAGGACATAAAAAGTGGGCCTGGTCCATGATGTCTAATGAAATGAAAGCAAGCTTCTTCAATCACAGTGTAAGAGGTTTTGAAGAGCAAGTTCAATGACACAATTAGCCTTAAACTTATGGGCCACTTCATGGAAGATGACAGAGTTTCCAGAATTTTGTTCATTGTCCAATAAACCTGATTATTTCATATTTCCTGTTAGATTACTTTTCAGATGGTATTATTCATAAATATGCAAAAAAGCAATGCTGCCTTCCCAGCTCTGCTGAAGTCACTTCTGTATTGTTTTGTTCGTTAGAATTTGTTCAGGAAGGATTCATTTGCATTTGGTTCGTACAATAAAATAGCTACGAATGGTAATGACTCCCAAACAGTACTTTGTTCCCCAAGAATCACGCACCAGAACATTGAGGGGGCTGGCTTCTGTGGCGGGAACTCGGCTATGCCGTTCGTTCTAACAGAAACCAGTTTTCCCAGGGAGCAAGGCCTCCTCCTGGGCAGCCCAGCGTCTCCTTTCTTCCCTGTTGGAATCTCTGTCCCCTGTATGGCCTTTCTTCCATCCTTTCTCTTCCCTACCCTTCCGCTGCTCATGAGGATTCAAGTAGAACCGCAATGTGACCATCCAAAAAAGCAATCAGAAAGTGAAATAAGCAAATCTTAAGGTTTAAAAACCTTTCTATCCTCTCAAGCTGCATCTGTTCCTCAGTGAATCTGGAGGCAAGAGAACGCAGGCTTTGTGCGTTTGGTGCCTCGGAGCACTCCGCCAACCGGAGGGAGCGTCATGGTGTGTCCCCGACTGAAATGAGGAACCGCACCCTGCGTGTGCGGCTAGAATATGAGAGCGCATGAACACTAACGAGAGGTTTAGGAGTTCAAGTTTCCAGTGCCTGATCTGGGGCTGGGAACCCCCCATTTCCGGAGCCACGGTATCCTCGACTGGACCCGGGAAACGAGCACCCGTGTACTTAGGCAGTGTACTTAGAGAACTCCTCTTAGACTTTAACATGCATAATTCTTACCTGAGGATCTTGTGAAAATGCAGGTTCTGATCCCACAGGTCTGGGGCTGGGAGGCACGGAGAAGGCACTGATCTGAACACCACAATTTGAAGAGCACATTCTGAGGCCACGCAGGGGTGAGGTGTTTGGTTTTCAAAAATCTTTCTAAATTCTGCCCTGACCAGTGTGGCTCAGTTGGTTGGGCATCGCCCTGCAAAGCAAAAGGTTGCCTGGGTTGTGGGTTTGGTCCCCAGTTGGGGTGCGTTCAGGAAACAACGCACCAATGTTTCTCTCCCTCTCCGTTTCCCTCCCTTCCCCTCTCTTTAAAAATAAATAAAATCTTTTTAAAAAAAAAATCTCTTTAAATTCTCCCAAAGTTTGATGAAGTTGGTATTACTCCACACACTGTGGAAAGAAACTTGGGCTTAGAGACGTCAAGAGCGTGTCCTACGTCACACAGCTGGGGAGCGTCAGGGCTGAAATCGGGACATAGGAGCCCCTGGTTCTCCACTAAGTGAGGGCAAGGAATTAAAGCAGTGCTTCTCAGAGTGTGGTTCCCAGCCTGGCAGCTTCGGCGCCACCTGGGAAAATGTTAGAAATGCATATTCTTGGGCCCCATCTCAAACCTACTAAGTCAGAAACCCTGGGGGCGCGCCCTGCAATGCAGTCCAGCAGGTCAGCCTGTTGGGTGGCTCTGCCGCAGTTCAGTGTTGAGAGCCATTGAATTAGATCATCGCTTCTCAGAATGTACTGGGCACGCGAGTCCCCTGGGGATCCCGTTAAAATGCGGGCTGTGATTGCGCAAGTCCATCTTCAATATTAAAGTGGCAGCACAAAAGTTCACCGATTTTCATAAGTTTTTTTAAAAGCGCACGCTGATATGACAGCTGTCACAATATAATCTAACGAAATTGTTTCGAATGAAGTTAGAGACAGCTAAGCGCTACTAGACCCATTGTACAGAAAAAACCAAATGAATTTTTTGGCCAATCCGATAATATTAATATTGAAAAAAACTGTTAAGTCTGCATCTAAGAAATGATTGCAGAAATTCAAATCAGGTCAGCAATTTACTCAACAACAGGGTTATCCTGTGTTCTACTTCCATTTGTAATGATATTTTCATCTATATAATCCATCCCTAGAGAAAAGGGAATAATGTTGTGAATTAAATGTGTCAGATAAATAAATGGATGAGGATCTTTCTCTTGATGTGAACACTTAATGTAAAATTTTTTCCAGGAAGCATCCTTGGTAGTTCCCGAATTAGGTTCTTGAAGGTTTTTTTTTTTTTTAATCAGTTTTAGTGCTCTGTATTTAACTATAACCTCAGGCTTATCTCCATTTTCTGAATGCCAGCAATTCTGATAATGAGAACAGTTTGTCTCATTCAAGTGTCAAACCCTAGTAGCTGCTGCAAGAAGACCAAGGAGGAGCATCCAGTCTTCAAGTCGAGAAGGCCCCCTCCCCCACTTTACTGTATGAATTAAACAGAGCGCTCAGCATGCGTTTCTATTCCTTGTGGAATGGAAGCAAAATGTCACACTTCATTTGAAATCTGCCCACACTGTCTCACCACAGTTTGACATCTGAAGGCCAATTCTGCTTATAGCAGGCAGTAGTATATAGATTAGCTCCGTAGAAGACCACCAAGGGCAATCCCTCCCCCCTCTTCCTTTGAAAGAAAGTCTAATTGTTTGAAATGCATGAAATCCATTTGATGGTGAATTGCTATTTCAGTCACAGAACCTAGTTCAAAATCACAAAGTAGGAGAATATGTATTTACAATTTTTTATGCTCAAATAAATGTTTGATGTTGAATTGCTGCATGAACTTGGAAAAATATTAAAAATGTATGCTTTTTGCTTCTAGTACATTTCAATACCAGATTTTAGTGGGATAGAAAGTGATGGTTGCCATAGCAACAGGGCAATCCAGGGGCTGTAACTTCGCCTATCAGGAAACTGGCAGCAAGAGCGAGCTGCTCCGGTCAGAAATAACTGTCTTGTTCACCGCCACCTCGTTATTTCACCTTGTACATCTATTATCTAGATTTGGGCTCTTAAAATTGTTGATCAGCTGTGTGAACTACAGGTTCTGAGCTTTTCTCTCGGTAATTCCCAGAACAATCACGTAGAAGATGACCAAAGAGCATGTGTGTCAGGTATCTCTGGTCTGAATGGCTTGCGAAATCAACATAATTGATGAGATGGAGCTGAAGTAAACTATATAATTAGGAAAAGGGGGACCCATGTAATTTTAAGTTAAATCATATGATGATAGTTATTTTTCCAAGTGATAAGAGGATTGCTTTGGATTAAAACATACGCGTGGTCCACTGTAAGAACTATTACTCTACCTTTCAACAAAATGGCTGACGGCGTTCACTATGTTGGCACATCAGTGTGGGAACTTGGCTTATTTATTATTCTAAATGATTAGTAATGAAAATATACATTCCCAACCAGCTTATGATAGTCCCTGAGCCAAATCTAAACTATGGCACCAGAATCTCCCTAAGAAGTTTTCAAACCAAAGCTTTGAGAACGACAGTGGAGAGCTTTTTCTGGTAAAGACTCTAACTTTTCAAAACTTTAGTGAAAATAGTGTCTGCCAGACACGTGCCATGATGACACATTTTTGGCATCATGCAGGGACTCTACCTTAAAGTCTGAAAACAAAAAGCTGGTGGTAAAAACCCACCTCTCTGATAATAACAGCAAGCATTTATGAGAGCAAACTCTGCTGGGTACTGTATTTAATATTACATCTCAACCTCACAACAACCCTTAATGTAGGTATTATTTTCTATTTTGTAAATCGAGAATAAGTGATATTAAGTTAACTTCCTCAAAGTCAAAAACGTCTGTCTCCTTTTCTCCCATGATATGTTTGGGGAACGTGATTGCCGGCGGCAGACCCTGGGTCTGTTTGCCTCCCCATCATATACTTGCCATGTAGTTCAGACCCTACCTTATAAGCAGGTACTACCTGGTCAGGACATAAACCCTTTCAAGATAGTTTTCCAACAATAAAGTTCTGTGATAAGCGGTGTGGTTTAACTATTGCTGCATAATGACAACTTAGTGGCTCAAAAGAATGAGCATGTATCATCACACAGTTTCTGTGGCTTAGGAATTTGGGAGCAGCTTAGCTGGGCGATTCCATTTCAGTCTGTTGGGAGACTGTAGTTAGGACGTCAGCAGGGCTTCAGTCCGCTGAGGGCTTGACTGGGGCTGCAAGATGTGTTTCCACGAAGGGCCTTGCCTCTCCACAGGGCTGCTTGAGGGTCCTCCCAACAGGGCAGCTGTTTTCCCGAAAATGGGAGACCAAAGGAAGGGGGCAAGGAGGAGGCCACAATGCCTTAAAAAAAAACAAAACAGATTTTATTTATTTATTCTTAGAGAGAGGGGAAGGGAGGGAGAAAGAGAGGGAGAGAAACATTGATGTGTGAGACAAACATCAATCAGTTGCCTCTCACATGTGCCCCAACCAGGGACGGCCCGCAACCAAGGCACGTGCCCTGACCGGACACCAAACCGGCAACCTTTCGCTTTGCCAGACGATGCCCAACCCACTGAGCCACACCAGTCAAGGTCACAATGCCTTTTCATGACCTAGTCTTGGAAGTCACACACCATCACTTCCATTGTATTCTAGTTGTTAGAAAGGAGTCACTAAGTACAGTCCACACTCAAGGCGAAAGAAATTAGACTCCTCCTTTTAATTTTTTTCTTTTTTTATTGTATTTTTTCCCTTACCATTTAGCACCATTATACCCCCTGCCCCCACAATCACCACACTGTGGTCCATGTCCATGAGTCCTTTTTCTTTTTTGGCTCAATCCCTCCATCCCCTAACCCCTTCCTCCCCGCCACCCCACCCCCCAATAGCTGTCAACCTGCTCTCTATCTGATTCTGTAAAGGAAGCAACACCAAAGAATTCATGGACATATTTTTAAGCTGCCACACAGACTTTGGATTTCAGAAAACACTGAAGTTCTGGAAATCCAAGAACGCAGAAAAACACAATCCAATTTAATTTATCACATGAGCTGAAAGCATGCCCACAATCAACCTGCATACACTAAAAGTGATGAGTGATGTTAGAAAAGTTTGCATCATTCAAAGGCTTTGTGTCCTGGTAATATTCTAATATGTCTGAATAATATTGAGGTACCTGTACAAACAATATTTTTCTCTAAAATATAATTATAGCAGTATAGCATTTTTCCAAAAAGGTCAGTACCATTATGCATAGGGTCTCAAGAAAGAGACAAATACCTAAAACATAAAGATAATCTATTAATGTCTATAGATACCTCCCTTGTACTAGCTAGGTCTTTGGAAGAGTTGTTTTCTCTGAAGCGTCATCTTCTTTCATTCCTAACCTTGCAGCACCCCAAGCTCCTGCTGTGTATTTTTCCAATCATAGAAAACACCTCCTTTAATCTTCCTAATAATCTAGAGCCAGATATGAGAGAAAAGAGAGTGGATATTGGAAAAACTGAACAATCGTGCTAATTGTGTTTTTCCCAAATGAGAAGATGAAAAAACAAGCATAGAAGTTAAAAATTACCTCAAAACACAGAACGAAGAATTAATGACTGGGATCAGATGCTCATATTCTGGACTCAAGCCCAAGATCTCTTTGTGTTTTTTAATAATGTTTTTAAATGTACTGTTATTAGAGAAAAATACATGTTATTATAGCAATTGGGAAATAGGCATAGAAAAATAGAAGGAAGAGAACAATCACCACCCGGAATCAGCCACTCTGATGACTGGTGCATCTCCTTTACATCTTTGATTCATAGAGATTTTTTTACATTGTTGGTATCACATTATTTGCATATTTTCACATAGCTTGCTTTTCTCACTTACTATTAAAGCAGAAACACTACCCCAAATTATTGCAGCTCTTTGTAGTTGTTTCTGATGTGACTGAGCAATGATCTGAGATATGGCTATTCATAAGACTTCTCCATCATACTGGATAATTGGGGTATGACAACAACAATAATAGTTAACTTTATTTACTGAGCTTTTTTTTAAAAAAATGTGTGTGTGTTCCAGGCACTGTGCTAAGTTCTCTCTCTCTCTCTCTCTCTCTCTCTCTCTCTCTCTTATTTTAAAGATTTTATTTATTTTTAGAGAGATGGGAAGGGAGGGGGAAAGAGAAGGAGAGAAACATCCATGTGTGAGAGATATATCAACTGGTTGCCTCTCGCACGCCCACAGCAGGGGACCCGGCCCGCAAGCCACGCATGTGCCCTGGGTGGGAATCAAACCAGCAACCCTTTGCTTCACAGACTGGTGCCCAATCCATTGAGCCACATCAGCCAGGGCTGTTCTAACTGCTTTCATCCTTACAACTCTAGGAGGGAGAGTTTTTTTGGGTTTTGTGTTTATTTGTTTTATTTTACAAATGGGGAAGTCAAGTCACAGATTAAAAATGGTCACTGTGAAAGACTGGATATTGCCTTTTACTCTTCCCTCTTTCCCTCTGCCATGTGACCTACCATTGCGATAGTGCAAGCAGAGTCTGCTCCTCTGCCCCTCGACTTTCGGCCTAGCCAGGGAAAAGCTTGGCAGACTAAACCAGAACGTAGCTGCTAGTCCAAGGAGAATGGAGAAGTATATGGAACAAACCTTAAAACAACCTGCATCCTGGAGCCAAGTCCTCCGCAGCCCAGATGAATCCGACCAAGCTATAGCTGATCTATAGACTTGTGCAGGAAAAAACTAGCTGCTTGTTGCTGTAACCTCCTGAGAATTGGGGGGTTATTTGTTATGCAGCAATACCTAATTAATACTGTCAGTTACTACACAGGTCCTTAAAACGGGGAGTCCATGAATACCTACAGTAAGCAATGGGTTTTACTTTCCATGGGCAGTCTCCATGGGTATTAATTTGTACTATGAAGCTTTCTCTAAGGATCGTGAGATTGTTGGAACTCAGTAACTAGTCTTCACTGTGGTATTTATAAGCAACATGAATCAAATTGAAAAGTTCGTTTGGCACGGTTGAAGGCATTAATTAAATAAATTGCTTATATCTATCACGATATATGTGCAAGTAAGAGAGGCAATTTTAATGTAGTTACACAAAAATTTCAAATCAAAAGCGGGTGGTTTGGAAAGAAAACAAGAAGGAAATAACTTACACTAGGCATAACTTTTGCCTAGAGCCTCCCTAGCCTCTTATTCTTAGGGCTAGGATATTTGACAAAGGCTGGTAGAGAAGGGGTTAAGCATTGAGTAAAACTGGTCCTAGCTGGTGTGAGTGCAGTACAGAAAAAAAAAAAAGACAACATGAAACAGGGTAAATAGAAGATGAGGGTGACAAGAAGGAAACAGTTTTCTACCAAGCCTCTAAGATCAACCATTAACACTAGGATTTCATCTTTTGGTTAGTATAGAAGTTGATTTTAATCAGGCATAGTTACCCTAATTTCCAAAGCATTTTTCATGTTTCCATCATTTTCTGACTCTTCTACAGTATTTCAGGATGGATTTGATGTGAAACCTCACTGTTCATGTAGCAGCAACTACAGCACCCTGACTCCATAGAATTAAAATTATTTCTAGAACAGTGAAAATTCCCCTTGTGTGGCATAAATACAGATGATCATAATATTTTGAAAAGGGGGTGTTTGTTTGGGTCATGGGTAACACACACACACACACACACACACACACACACACACACACACGGACCAGAAAGAATTCGTCAAGAACTAGGACACAGGTTTTTTTTTCCCCATCATGAATCCACACAGCGTCTTTATTCTTGCAATGGATCTGCTAACGTCAGTAGAGTCTTTATGAAGATTTTTTGGGCCACTCATGAAAGCTACATAAATAATTAATAAACCTCGGCTCATTTTATGAAGCTGTCTAGATGAGTCTTAAAAAGAAAAGCTAATCTTATTCAAACTGATAAGCATCGTTATTCAAAGGAATAAAGCCATTTAAACAAATTTCTGGTGGCTTTTTTTTACACTTTATTAGAATTCTCATTTTCATCATAGACAGAAACTTTTATCAGTTTTTGTGGTAGCATAGAAATAATTTTATTTTCTTTAAATTCTCCTATTTTCTTGGCTACGTATTAGCTTTACTGAAGTCATCAAATAAAAATTTCTTTGTCAACTTGAAAAGTAAAATTCTTGCTTCATGTGGGACCAATAATTCTGCTTAAAAGTGCTTCCAGGGTATAATAAACAGTTTTATATTATGGTTCTAGCACAGCTGTTTCAGCCGGAAGGGTGGCAGCAGTGAAAGGGACATGGCATGTACAAGTGTGTATTTAAAAACATGGCCACACAAGAACATCGGCGGATTCGGCGGTAGAGAACAGAGGAGGTTCTAGTAGAGTTCATCATCCAGTTACCTACTCTTGCCCCCTGAGAGGGACTGACCAGGAAGCTAATGAAGGTTAGGGGCCCCTTCCAAGGCAATGTGCTCACATGGTCATATACAGGGACCGGCACAAATAACCCCCCTTTTTTACTACAAAATCTTCTATTGCAAAATCATAAGCATGTCATTCTGTAACATAAGAATATCACACTTAAGTGCACCCTAGGACATTTTAGGCAAAACGTTCAAATTAAAACTATAAATTATTACACCCACATTCTCACCCTACCAACCACACTCAAGCAAGCGTTGCTTCTGCCGGACCCTGTATTTTTGTAAATTTGCAAAAGTAATATACCTCACCCACAATTAGTTAAGACTATTGTCTTTTCCCGCTATGACTTCCCTTCCTTGTATTTGGTGGCATTGGAGATAGCCATTGCATTTTAAAAATCTGACTGAGGTGAAGTTGAATTAGAGAAAAATTGGGTTTAGTGGGGTATATTTATATTTTATAGTTAAGTTATTACCAGACATCTTGATGTGGAAATGGCTTTCAGGAATTCTTCTGCCATGTACCAGGGTGGTTCACCTGGTATCACAACATTTAGGGCCAGAGGCAAAAAATATTAATGTCATACCTAGAAGCACCAGAAGTGCGAGGTCGTGCAGGAGAAAGAAATACAGAAAGCCAAAATCTTGTCTGTGGAAAACCTTCCAATCAAGAGGTAAGTCGAATTTTAAGTAGAGGATTTCATTTTCAATAGTCCCACATCAAAATAGAAGTTCTCTTTCATCAGGAATAGACTCTGATATCTCAGTATAGACAATTATGAACTCACTATACAGCAAAATGATATATATGTGAAATATATTTCATATGACATATTTTAAAATATATGAAATATATTTTCATATGATATATATTTTACTGGTTATATTTCATGTATATCATTTTACTGCATGAGTGAAACACATGTATGCAATATATATGATATATAAGAAATCGATAAAAAATGTGTATTATACTTATGATGTATATTTGAAATCCGTAGAAATCATACCGATCTGGAGAAGTGAATTATAATGGAAAGATTCTTTTAGATCATAGCAAATCAATAATACATGAAGAGGAAGAAATAAATTTTGACTACGATTAATGAATAAGCTCTTGGATTATTTGCTAGTTCAGTTAATGAAGTGAATTATATAAACACATTTGAAGAAAATTAAATTTCTTGCCAATTTGACAAGAAATACTAAGATTAACAAATATTAAAACAAAAAATCATAACATACCACAAAACAAGGACATCAAAGACAAATTGTTTAATGGGGGTCATCAGTTCAAAGAATGTTTATGATTAGTCACTGCATAAGGAAACTTGAAATGCCCTGAAATCCAAAAGGTCATACATGAAAGAAATTTGATAGTTTTTCCAAACTTGACAACAGATTCTAAAAATTTACATGACATTTTTGGCAATGAATGCCATTTCAATTTGAAAATGAATTGAGGAGCTGAAAATCAATTTGTAATTTGTTGATCATTTTTTAAAAATTTGATCAGTCATGCTAGCTAGAGGAAAGACTTCCAATTCCTGATACAGAAAACATTACAAAACCATTACCGTTTAAAAAGTTGATCAAAGAACATGCAGCAACAAAATGTAGGAAAAATCTTGTTGAGGTGTATCAGGGAGTTAATCAATTAAGACGTGATTTTTCTAGATTTGTGACGCCTTTGCTATTTGCTAGCTCTTTCATATTTGTAGTTTATCATAACCTTTTTTCTCATTTTAAATATGTATTTCAATTTTTGTACCTAATTTTGAATTTATAATATAACGTTCTTTTTTCCTTAAAAGGGCCCTCAAAATTATACCAATTTCAGGCTCACAAAATCTGGACTCACTCCTGCCTGCTCACTAGGCACAAGTAGGCAGAATTGTGCACACACGCTGACATCGCCATTGCTACTCACCCACGTTTTTGGTGACAAGGTTTGCCACCCACTGCAGATATTAGACCTCTGGGATGTCACCTGACCCCAAGGGAGTTCTGGTTCTCTGAGTCCTCAGAACAGGACTGGAGAAAACATAAGAAGCTATTGCCACCCAGGAGAGACCACTGTGAACAAAGTTGGATTTGGCCCAAAGGATCTCTAGGAAAGGCTCCTTGTTTTCAATCACAGACATCTCAGGAGTTCTGAGCTGTTGCTATAGTGTCTGGGGTTAAGTTTGTTCAGCTCTAAAGGACACCCTGGAGGATACAGAATCCCCAGTGGATCCTCTAACAAACATCCCCTCCCAGCATCTTCTGGGCTTCCGAGGACAGCGCAAGTGCCTTGACTCCTTTGAATACCTTCAGGCCCCTGGCCCTGAAACTATCTCATACTGGAGAACAAGTAGCTGCTCGGTCCCTGAGGAACATCAGTGGGGAGCAGCCTTCCACAGGTTCTCAGGGGATCGGGTTAGTGGTTGCCTTGCAACAAGCTGCCACAAATCTCGGGAAATCCAAGGGCTGCCTTCTAAGGTCATCCTGTATATGAAATGCAACTCGAGGTAGTGAAATAGGCCTGTAAACACTTGCTATTCTACAAGGTACCGCACAGTACGTGAGGGCCAGGAGATGCCCTGGAACGGGGAGATGGAGGGCAGGGTCGCAAATATCCAGCTCAGTGGTGCTTGTGACCACTGAGCAAAAGCTGAAGGCAAGTGGTAGGCACACCACCGCTGCATACTCACCATATATATATATATATTTTTATTGATTTTGAAAGAGAGAGAGATATTTGGTTTTCCACTTACTGATATATTCATTGGTTGCTTCTTGTATGTGCCCTCACCATGAATTGAACCCACAACCTTGGCGTAGCAGGACAACGCTCTAACCAAAGAAGCTACCTGGCCGGGGACTACTGACCGTATTTTGATTCAGATCAAAATTCAGATCACGTGATTCAGATCTCCGTTCTCTCTTCCCATCTACACAGCCTAGCCCACTTCTAACCCCAAGTCAACCTTGACACAGATCTTGCCCCCATCGAATCCAACCCAACATGGATAAGTTACAGTGTTGCTGAAGACTGGGGGTAACAAGGAACCATTTAACCTACAGCACACCACATTCCTTTGAAAACATGCTATAGATACGTGTTTTCCTTCAAACATCTTTTCCCAACCCCACCTTCTCCTCACTCCCGCAGGCCCTTCGCTCCTCCCTCTTGGCCTCTAATAGGAAATCTGAGCCCTGGCTCAGTACTCAGGCCCGAGGACTTTCTTGTCCCCAGTGAGCCCGATAAAGCTTCATTTCAACTGCTCCATGAAGGCGGGTCTCTCTACACATAGGAGTTCTGGTACAGCTGCTAAAACGCTATTTCTCCACATGGCTACCTAGATAAAATAGGAAAGAATAGTGCTTTTTTACCACAGATTGATGGTATCCTGCCTGAGCAGCATATATCATTACAATTCTCTGAATGGGATCCTTATTTTCATAAATCCACTTCAAACTTATTTGTAGTATTTTCTCCACATAGGTCCCAGTTTAGGAAATTCAGAAAAGTCATAAAAGTTGAAAGGAAAGGAAAATGAATCGGTGTCAGTACACCATCACTTTACTCATTATTCATGTTTCCGTGAATTTTGTCCCAGATTTTATATCCACTGAACTGAGGTTTTTGTTTGTTTTTCAAACATAGTTTTAACCACCCTATACATACACGTTTATATAGTGCTCTTAAAGTGTAGGTCCTAAGTACTTTCCGAGTTATCACATAGACCTCACACATGTCACTTACATGTCTGCATGACAGACACAGTCTATGCTGACTTACTACATCAGTTGCCTGTTGCAGCTATAACAGATGACTACAAATTTAGCAGCTTGAAACAACATAGACTTATCTGACAATTCTGGAGATCAAAAGCCCAACATGGGTGTCACTGGGCTGAAACCCAGGTGCCGGCATGGCTGCATTCTTTCTGGAGTCCCCAGGGGAGAATGACTCCTTGTCCTTTGCAGCTTCCAGAAGCCACCTGCATTCCTTGACTTGTGGCCCCAGCCTCCATCTTCAAAGTCAGCAACATGGCATCTCTCCGTGCCTTCCTCTTCTACTTACAAGGACCCTTGTGATTACACAGGTCTGCTCAGTAGCCTGCTGATTGGCATCCTTAATGTCTCCCTTTGCCGTGGAAGGTGATATGTCCGCAGCTTCCTGGAATTAGGATGGAGACATCTTTGGGAGGCCATTATTCTGCCTCCTATACTTGCCTGTTTCTTACTATTGGACTTGCGGGTTGCTTCTCATTTTTCACTGTGATATATAACAGTGTAATAAATGTCATTGTCTGGTTTACATTTTCCTCATTAGGTAAATCAGTCTTTACTAGCTACAAATCTTTTCTCTTAAAAGGATAAATTATAGAGTAGACATATTCTGGGTAGGTATACCGGATGCTGCTGGCATTGAAGTAGCGTGATTTAGCAAAAATAATACTGACATGCTAGACCATTCCCCACCAGCATTTTCACCTGAGCAATTTCAGGCAAGTCACATAATGCATGTGAAAAATTCCCCTATCTGTGAAATGGGAAAATAATACCCAGGCATTCCCACAGGGTCAAATGACATGATGTAAACTATGGAGCCACTTTGTGCTTAGTGGTCATGGTGGTGATTATCAAGATTATGATACTAATCATTGTAATAACTGAAAGTGGGTCAGATAGCATGGCCTTATTGTTTCTAGTATTTCTAGTGACAACACACCTGGCACCTCAAATCACGTTATCTTGTCTAGATGGAGAATGAAAAATCAGAAATGTAATTCGCGTAAGAATCAGGTTGGGGAACAGTCACTGTTTTTTGGCATTTGAATAATTATCCGAACTACGCTTTGCCTGCTCCCTTACTCCCTACAGCCACCCCGGCGTCCAAGCAGCTCTGCCATTGCATCAGGCAGGTTGCCACTCGTCTTCCAGGAATGCTCTCCCCCAACATCCAGTTGGCTCCCTTCTTCTCCTTCAGTTCTTTGCTCAAAATATCTCTGCAGATACAACCTCTGTGGACCCACCTCAATAAAACTGCGCTACCGCCCTGACCCCGGCACTCCCTACCAGTTTCCCTGTTTCCATTCTTTTCGTATCACCAGTAGAATGTAAGTTTCACGAGGGCAGGTGTTTCTGTGTATTTTACTGGCGCCCAGTGCCTGGGATATATTATGGACTCAATAATTTTGTTAAATTGTGAAGTACAGACTGAGCATTGTATCCACTGACCCATGAAAAAGAATTTACCAAAGGACTCCTTCTAGTAGCACTTTTCCCCATAAGGCACACTCTTCACACATACCACATTTTATTGTATATAATGCACACCTTTTTTTGCCCAGATTTTTGAGGGAAAAACCAGGGTGTGTATTATCCATGGGGAGTACCTGAAATACCTTGTATCTGTTCTTGTGTTTTGTAATTATTTGTTACCTAAACTTCTTGTACCATAATATGTTCAAAAATAAATGCTAAAATTCCTTGTTAATACAGAAAACCAAGTATCTAAATATCAATGAATAAAAGATGGAATTAAAAAATTAAAACGAAAAATATTTTTCCTGAAAGTTTGGGCCGAAAACATGGGTGGGCATTATACACGGCAAAATACGGTAACTCAGACAGCAGAAGTCCTGGGGGGGAAAGAAAGCAAACACAAAAGAGTATATACATTTATGAAGTCTATATTAAAAAAAATAAATGCCTAAGAGAGCTGTTTCTTCTACTTGGATTTTTACAATTTAAGTATAAAAAGAGAGCCACGTTGTGTGGTTTACAGTGGTTGGGTGTGGAAAGAGCCAAGAAAGAAGGCATAACTGAAGGCCCGCATCAGGGCAACTCCAGGAGGGTGCACCCCTCACGCCTTCGGCCCTCAATTCAGAGCTGTAATCACTGAGCATGCCTTGGTTCGGTGTTGAAAACCAGGAATAAAAAGAAATCGGTTTGTGGTTTGCCAGCTTTGTAGAAGTCAATGGGGATGAAGAAGTGGAGAACTGGTGAAAATTTAGCATGCTCTTCACACATTGTAGCAGGAAAAGCCTGTGTTAGAGATCAAAGCCATGAGAAGTACATTAACTTTATTTATCTTTATGAACTTTTCATGAACTAATTTTAATTGTCCTTTATGCACAGCACTGTGGTCCCACCATTGCCCCTCCCACTCAGATCTGCTGTTATTGTACACTCATGCATTTGTAACTTGTCTAATTTTATTCCCCCTGCTCAGAAAACTAGAATAGCTTCTAGTCCCAGCTTCCTGGCTCTGCTCTTAGCTTTCCCTTCCTTCCTGTCCATCTACTTCAGGCGTATGTCATTTCTCCTAAAGCAAGTTTTCAAAGCATCAAGATAGATAAAGGTCTGAGGACCAGACCTCTTGTACACTCCTTAAGGAGAATTTTTTTTTTTTTTTGGCTTGGATCCTGTATTCCTAACAATGAAACTGCGCCAGGAATGTATTTCAAAAGTAAAGCCAAGATATATCCCTGTGTGATTTGGAGCAGATAAACAGCTTTCAGTTTAATCCTAACAAGAATGAGCAAATGGACACGGATACTTGGTTTAGTATTTCACTAACGTCATCCCTTTCCCATGCAGTGATAATTTTTTGTGACTTGTTTTGCAAGTATGTCTACGTGTGTCTATGTGTCTATGTGAGTATGTCTCTGTGAGCTTCTGTGTGTGTGTGTGTGTGTGTGTGTGTATGCTTCTCTCTATGCGTATAGGTGTATTTTTTTCTCCTGGGACACAAGCCTTTAGTTCTGGTGATATTGAAGAACTTTTAGAAAATCCATGTGAATGGTCAAGTGAAAGAAATCACATGTCATGCTTATCTCTGGTGAAAGCACATGTGCGCTGGATGATTGCCACTCACGAAGATCATCTCCTTCAACCAAAGTAGTAAGACAACTGCCAGGAAAATGTGGGAGGAATTTTTTCTAAACACTTTCAACCCAGGCCAGTTTCACTGCACTCCAGTCTTGTACACCAGCTCAGTAATGGCTAAGCCTCAGTACTAGGGTTAAGATGATGGTAGATCCAAAAGTCAACTGAATTTCATTGGCAGCTCAGAATGTCCAATTTGGGCCTGGGTTAATGACTGGTGAGGATAAGCTGGCCATTCTAAGGGAGTTCTAGAATTAAATATGGATCTGTATGGCAGGCAGTTTATGTGCAGACCGGAATACGAAAGTGGGAATCCTAGACGCGACACTCCAGCAGATCCAATCCAAGGCTGGAGGACCAGCGACCATCCATAGGACAATTAGCTAATATTTCAGTTTGAGGATAATACTCAAGAGACTCACAACTCCAGGTATTTGGAAAATGGGTTTCATTTCCCTCTGGATGATAAAATTAGCTTGAAGGGAGAACGAGTGAAAGTGAATGATTTAAAGAAATAGCAACAATTCTCCAGCAAAGGGGACTTTGGGAAATGAGAGCCACAAATTACTGATGAATTACAGGAAATACTAGAAAGGTTATTTTATGTTGATAACCAAGGGAAAAACATTTCTTAATTCGAGGCCTACATCTCTCCCTGGGTTTCTGGTATGCGGGCAAAGCTGTGTGGTGGAAAACGGTTGGTTTTGGCAATAAAGGATTTACAGGCAATAGAACTTCTCCCCACACATTCTGAGAGGAAGAACTGAGTTGGGAATCTTTCCAGTCAGTAAGGGCCACGAAGACCCAGGAATCTTGAAAGCTATGAAAATGAGATATAATGAATAAGGAACATAAAGTAGATGAAGAATTACTTTTCTCTTTTCAAGTTGGCCTGACTCATGATGGCCTCTCATTAAGAAGCAGCAAATCCTGGTAGCATTTTCTGGAAGATGAACATTTATTTCATTAAATTCTTTTATGTTATCTAAAAGCCCCTGGGAAAGGAGAATGATATATATTCATGGGCTTTATAATTAAAGATTTCAAAAAGTCCAAGAAAAATATTTTCAGATCTCAGAGCTTCAGATAACAGTCCAGTTTTATCTCAGACCTACAGGGCTCCAACCGAGACGTATAGAAAAAGTTACAAGAACTCTCTAACGTGCGGTAGGTTTGAAGAGACTGCATTCACCCAGCTTCTATTATTCTAAGAAAGCTTGGATTGGATTTACTGTGAGGCTGTGCATAGGACGGTGCTAGAACAGAAATGCTGTCAGGAGAGAAAAGTTCTAAGGATGTGTCCAGATCTGCAGAGGGACAAGACCATCAGTGGTAGAAATTGCTAGCAAAAAAGAATCTTTGCTGATCCAGATGGGTGGCCCTGTCCTAGGGCTTCAGACATCTTGTTGGAACAAACACCATTTGCAATAATTGGCATGGTAGCTGTTGACTGGGTTTCCTCCAGCTGGCCTTTTTGGCTCCCAAAGCAAGGGTTGCCTCCAACAGTTCAATCTCATCCAGTTTCATTCCTGGCTTGAAGGACCCTGATACAATGGAAGGTTCAGGTTGTTTTCATATTCCCCTTGTGCTCCTACCTATGGCTTGACATAGGACCTCAGTAAAAATAATTTAAAACAAACAAACAAACAAAAAAAATACAAGTAAATTCTTATGTAAGTCCTGCTGCATCTGCCCCAGGTAAGCAAGGGCTTGTGTCTCATCTCTTCCTGCAGGATGTCTGTCTGCCCTTCCCTTTGAGGTTAGTCTTTTGCCCTGTGACCTCTTGTCTAAGAGAGTCCAGGAAAGTTGGAACTTGCAGTTTGACTGGTTTTTGATGTCGTCAGGGTGGGAGCAACGCTGTCTGTAGCCCTATACATCTTCAAGAAGACACTGCAGGTCCCCTCCACGGAATCTAACAAAATGCCGCGGCTTGTCTACGGGTCTCTATCTCCAGGCTGCCAAGTACTAGAGGCCCAGAGCTGTGGCTCCTCCTCGGGAATCCCCTGTCCGGCGTGGTGCCAGGCACATACTAGGTTCTCAGTGAAAACTACCGGCTACTTCAGCTGCATCTTCATTGTTAGTAACCCCCTCTCCCTCGCCTTCTGAGGACCAGCAGCATCACCTGGGAGCTTGTTAGAGACGCACGTTTTCTGGTCCCACCCCATCTACTGAACCTGAAATTCTGGGGGTAGGATCAAGAGAAGTAAGAGAAATGCAACTGCTAATTTCTGGCCCTTTGGAGACAATGCTGTGGCTTCAGTTGAGCAATAAAGACACCGAGTGAGTGACAAGCCTTCCCCGAGCGAGGTCTCTCTGGCTGCAGCCCTGATCCCTCATCCCTGGGCACGTCTCACACTTTCTCATCTGCTTTGTCCTGGCCCGTTTGGTTTTCCAAATCTTGACTCAACAACCTCAGGTCTCTGTCCTTTCACCGTAAGCAGAAAAACCAGTGCCAAGTAAACTGGAAAAAAAAAAAAAAAAGATGGGCTTTTCAAATCTAACCCAGTGCTTTTCAACCTTGGCTGCAGACTGGAATCGCTTGGGAA
>PVJD01008717.1:0-69860 GCA_004026545.1 Mormoops blainvillei
GCAACGGATGCAGGCCAACCAGACTCCTCCTTGCAATCAGCCAGCGACAGCCTTTGGGCAGGGGCTCACATTTAAGTTCTGGAACCAGACAGATATTGAACCAAAGAGCAAAATCAAAATCCCATAATCACAGGCACAGGGCCACTGCAGCCCACCTGCTTTGTGTGAGTGACTTTATTTTTTCTTCCGATCCCATAATTAATAGTTGTATCAAGTTCTATTGAAGATCATCTGTTTTGCCAGGGCTGTGTCATCGGGCACCCTGAAATTCAGCAGCTTCTCCCAGCTCATCCCCTCGATGACAGAGGAGGGGACCACCATCCGTCCACGGCTCACGGACTCAGGCACGTGTCTGAGTGGCCGCAGGATTTGCTGGTGAGAGGTCACTGACGCAAAGCTCAGTGGGGACTCCTGCAGTCACCAACCAAGGCGGGGCATGTAGCTTCGAAGGAAGTTGCAATGTTTGTAACAACATCGACCCTTTCCTCTCACTGTGGCAAAATGGGGCAACAGCTTGCTGTGTGCCCGGAATCACATCACCCACAATTAAACGCTTTGGAGAATTCAGATTAAGCAGACAGTCTGCAGCGCCCTCTGGAAATGTCACTTGTAGTTTACAAGTGGGGGTATGGGAGCGGCAGGGTTTGCCAGCGGTAGAACCTCGGTTGAGGGGACAGAAGAAGACCCATGTCCCAGCTGAGCAAATCAGAGACACCACCTGTCAACCCAGAAATGATGAGACCGGAAGAGGGATGCACGCCCACGAAAAAGCCCTCGGAAGCCTGGGGGTCCCTTCGAATTCTGTTGCAAAAACCCTGGAATGAACACCAGTCCTCAGAGGGACCAGACCCTCCCCGCAGTCCCTCCTCGGCGGTGGGCAGCTTCCTGGGAGCCCACTTTCAATCAGTAGGCATCTGTGGGGGTAGAAAGTGGGAGGGAAGGACACGGGGACTTTAAAAGCCCCTCACTGGCCAGGAGAGGCAGGGGCCTTCCCTGGGAGTCAGACCTGCCAAAGGGACAATGATTTCAGTGACCTGGATGAGGACATCACCCTCAGACATCAGCAGGTGCACCGGCCACATTTCCTGTTCGCTCCCAAGCTTTTGTACATCTCCGAGAGAGAGGAGACAGGAGGCAGCAGTCCCCTTAAAGACCCGGCGCCATTCGCATCCGTGTTCCGTTGGCAAAGCAGGACCCGCATGGTTCGCTGCGCGTGTGTGGTGGGAACGAGGGGCCAGTGGCGCCTTCTGTGGAGTGCGTCCTCACAGAGCCCAACGGCTCCGAGAAGCGCTCCACGGAGGGTACGGGCCCTGGTTGAGTCAGCCCGTCTGCCCCCGCGCCCTAATGAATAAGGTTACGCGTGTTATTGTTTGTATCCTTTGCGACGTGTCTTCAGGATGGATTCCCACAGGCAGTCCTCTGTCCGGGGCTCTTTGCCCAGGACTGTTCCAACAAAGTGCTGCACACTCCGCGGGTTTTAACCACAGAGAGGGATCCCCTCCCAGTGCTGGAGGCTAGGATTCCAGAGTCAAAGTGCTGGCAGGACCACGCTCCCCGGGGGGCACTAAGGGACCACCCACCCTCACCTCCTCCGCAGTCGGGTGTGGCTGGCATCCCTTGGCTTGTAGGCGCACGGTTCAGGTCTCTGTCTCTGCCATCAACTGAACTTTTCCCTGTGTGTCTGTCCTTTTCTTATAAGGACACGGGTCTTTGGATTTAGAGCCCACCCTAACCCAGTATGACCTCATCTTAATTACATCTGCAAAGACCCCATTTCCACCCAAGGTCACGTTCAAAAGCTCCGAGTGGACACGAATTTGGGGGGATGCTATTCAACCCAGTCCTGCGAGTGAATCCGTCGTTGGGTCGTATTGCATTGCGTTCCCGTCTGTGGAGTGGTGCCTTGTTGCCCCCCCGCACCCCCAGCAACAAGGTGTGTCATCAAGCTGTCGACTTTTTGCCAACCTAATACGTGGAAGACGGTATCTCACTGTTCTGTTTTTCATTACGGATAAAGTCAAGCTTTTTTTCTCGTGTGTTGATTTGCGCATTTTGTAGGGGTCTGTTCATATCTTTCCCTGTTTTTCTAAAGGGCTTTGGTATTTTTCCCTGAATTTTTTTGATGAAAAAACCATCCGGGATGTCCCCACAGTCCTTTCCCGTTGCTCGTTTTTACGCGACGCCGCTTTCCTGAGCACGAGGTGGGCCCGTGGCTCTCACCTGCTTCTCCAGCCCTCGGGGCCTCCGGCTGTACTGTGTGCGGGCTGTTTGAAACCTGTGGCAGCTTGGCCTCTGAGATTTCCTGGCTTGGCTTCCTTCTCCAGTTGCATTTGGACCCCCTCTTTCCTATTTCTCGATTGTCTTCTTTCTGAAAAATGGTCACTCCGCTCCCAGCAGTTTCTCCGGGGCGTGGGGTCCCACCCTGGAAGAAAGCCCGGTAGGTCCATTGTGAGAGTCAGCAGGGTCAAAGTGGCTGTGGCCCTTCCCTGCTGGACCAAGGACAACAGCCACCCCACAGCTGAGGCTGGCAGTGCCCTCCCAGCTGCACGGCCCAAATCACCCTTCTGTGCCCATAGTGAAAACCATGGCGACTTCGGGCCTTTCCTCTCCTTGGGTTAGTCAGATGCTGTTACTTCCTCTGCTTTTTCTTGCACAACCACGAAAACACACAAGTCTTTCTGCCGCTCCTGGTTTGTTCCATCTGCTTGTGTTCTGAAGTCTTTACAAATACCTTGGGACGCGGTTTTATTGTAAACAGTGTCTGTGGCTTTCGGTGTCTCTGTCCAGCTGCTCTGGCCCCTCTTCCGGGGGAAGTCAGAGACCCCGAACAACTCGACCACCGCCAATGTGGTCATCTTCACTGGGCTCCCCTCAGTCTTCGAGAACTCTCGGTCCGTGACTGAAAGCGGCCCTGTGACCCTGCTCTGCATTAGAATATGACCCCCTGAATCGTGGTTTTAAATGTTGCGCGTGGTATTTAGGGTGTGCACAGGGATCTCTCCAGTATCTGTGCGTTCACTCAGTTTACGTGTTTTGTCCGTCTTTTCTTTGACAATACGTGGACTTTGAGTCATGAGGAAAAGCTTTCCCCACGGAGGGGTTTGCCGGCGCCACCGTCCGGAACCTGCGTGGCTCACGTTTTACACTTACATTTCTGAGTCATTTGGAGCTATTGCCGTGTATGGGGTGAGCATGGTCGTTTAATTGTGTCCATGTCATTTATTAGAAAGCTGATCGCATTCCCGCATTGCAAATGTCACCTGTATCAGATAATATTACCCAAACACAGCACATGCTGTGGATTGAATAACTGAAAAGAAAAAAAGTGGATATTTTACAACATTTGGCTTTTTTAGACAACTTTGTTTCCCAAAAGGATCCCTGCCACTCCCAGTGAGGGCAGATTATATGCAACAGATTGGGATGATACTAACAGGAAAGCTCATTGATAAGGTGTCCTGGACATACTCTCTCATTTGCTATATATTCTTCTCTTACTCGTTGACATGTTATCCTCCGTGTTTTACAAAAATGTAAAAATTAAAAAGCATAGAATGGCTCCTGTACCAAACACACCGTGGAGTATGAGAATTATTTATCAAACGGCAGACTGGAGTTTCGGGGGACGCGGTCTCATTAAGCAGCCAGGTTCTGCGACATCCTGGAACCGATTCCACCGTGGCTTAGACGCAGACCGAGGCAGACGCTGTCGAAACTCGCCCGCGGTCTACGGTATTTCTCTTGTATCCTGAGTGTGTTTCCCTGGCAGCCAGAAGTTTGTTCATCATTTGTTTTGAAGAAGAAAAGAAAAAGGCAGTGCCCCGGGTTTCCATTTAAAAAAGCAATTTTGAGGAGGAGGAATTAAGAGCCCCGAGCTGAAAAACAGGGGATGAAATAAGCCAGGATCTAACTGCTCGCCCCACGGCCCGAGCGACGCGGCTCCTTCGCCGAGAGGGAAGGTCAAGGTTCTGCGCGGTGCGGCAGCGCCCCCTGGCGGGCAGGTCTGAGATCGCAGTCGGTAGGGCTCCACGCTCCTCTTGCCTTACCTGCGCTCCGTTTGGGGGAGGAGAAAACTGGAAATTACTTTCTCGGACTAAGTTACCTCCAGAAAACGGAAGTATGGTGTTCGCTTTACCAAAGCTTTAAAAACCCTGTCTTAAAACCCTGTGTGAGTAAGGGACGTCCCAACCGAGCTGCTGCTTTGGGGCCATTAACGGCAATCGCCAGTATTAGCCCACCGGACAACAGCATTCAAACCTCAGAACTGCCTCGAGGGGCAGCGTCGGTGGCACCTGGGTTTTCCAAGGACAGCAGGGGACTCGGGGGGCGGGGGGAGCTCACCCGAGGTCCCAAGGTCAGGGCTCGGAGCCCGAGGGCCAGGCTCTAAATGCTTGGCCATAAATGGCGTAAGAGCACGAGACAATTTCCGCTTAGGTTTCTCCAAAATGGACAAGGAATTTGGATTTGGTTTCCAAAATTTCTACATTTCTTTCTCTGCTGAAGGCTGTCTTCCAGCTCAGCCTCTCCAACGCCCAGTCTCTTTCTAGGAAAGTATAAACTACCCCTTGGAGGGAGTCCGCGCTCCCATGCCACTCCCAAGGGAGCGGGGACAGGCCGTGGGAAAGTCCGCAGGCGCGAGGCCACCGCCCCAGCTGCGGTTTCCGCAGCGCAGCGCTCACAGCGCCACCCAGGACCACCCTGGGGACTCGAGAGGAAGGCTCCGGCGAGTCACCCTGGGCTAAGCAGTCAAACCCACGGCCCGCTGCCGTGTGTGTGCTGCTGCGGTGACACCTGGGTCTGGCCTGGGGGCATTGGGATGGGCTCTGGCACACAGTCCGCGGGGACTGGGAAGCCCTGAGCAAGCAGAAAGCAGGTGTGAAGGCACGAGGCGGGAGACCTGCGGAAGGCGCACTAGCAGGTTAGGTGCGGCCTCTGGAAGCGCTCGGGGCCAGGAGCCCAGCCAGCACCCGGCGCAGCTCGGCTGCTGCGGGAGTCGGAGGCAGCGCTGGCAGCAGCCTGCTCTCCAGCACCAAGGCGCCCGCGAGGTTCACCTTACACGCCCGTGGCCGTCCTCCGGGGGCTGGCTGAAGTTCCTTGCTGGCGAGGGTTCTGAGACCAGGTCAGCTCCACCGGGAAGGAGTCTGTGATCGATTGGTGATGTCTACTGTGGTCAGCAGCAGAGATGGTGTCAGGGCTCCAGCCACGCATCTGCCTTTTCTGGTTCCAGGAGGCCCGTCCGTGCACAAGGCCAGGGATGGAGGAGACTCCTCGGGCGGGGGCGGGGGGGCGGTGTAAGGGGACTGATAGAGTGTGGAGTCCCGACCCAAATGACGGCGACGGGGCTCTGGGTGTCCCACAGGCCTGCAAGAGCGAAGACAGCGGAAGTAGCCTGCACCGAGGCGAGGACGCGTTGCAGGACAGAAGTCAAATGTCACAGCCTGGCACTGGCAGCGCACCAGGAGGAGGAGAGGGGGCTTCTGGGTGGTGGCCAACGTACCTGTCCAGTCTGAGGTTCATTGAAGACGGGCTGTGTCCACGCCCCTGTGTGCGGGTGGGGAGCACACAGGGAGCCAAGTACCCCCCGGAAGGGGCAGCATGGCAGCATCCAGGCACCCCTTTGTCTTGCAAAGGATCTTCTTCACCAAATCACCCCTGGAGCTGAAGACAACAGAACCCGGTGCTGCCAGAAGTCGCAGAAGCAAAAGACAAAGAAGCAAGGACTAACTGGTGGACGACGAGGAAAAGAAAGCCGGCAAGGTCCTGTGGATACAGACGGGCTCATTCAGGCGGCATCCTCCGACAAAGCCCGACTGAGCGCCAGCAACGGTCCGCGCTCACGATGCGCCGAGAGTGTGAGACCCTGCGCCCTGGAGCCTCCAGACTTCACATGAGACCAGACCGGGAAAACATAATGAACCGCCCTGCGTCCCTCTCAGGCTGTCAGCCAAGGGACGCATCTTTACTGAGGACATCAAGGAATGGGACGGGCGAGGGGGGGGGCTTCGTGTGGTGCCATTTCTGCAGGATACCACCCCGTTTCCTGCCGTCGCCCTCCCCGCTTCCTGTATAATCCCTCGGCTTTTTCCACGACCATCAGTCTTCACAGTTCTCTTTATGCCTCCAGACTTCCCCGAATAGTGTCTGCCCTTAGCTCCCGGTTCTTTCAGAGCTTTCGCAAGAATGTTCTTTTATGACTCACCTGTGAGCCCCAAGCAGAGTCAAAGTGGGGCAGGGGAAAAAAGAGACATGTCCTATTTTTTTAAGTCTGGATCATTAAAGTTGTTTAAGATTTGGGGCAAAGAAATCATCGTTAAAATAATTTTACAATACTGTATTCTAAAAATTTTTAAAGAAAGTATTTTGTTCACCCATAATCTAACCCCACTTACCACATGATAGCTTGCAGGCCCACGCTCCTTCCAACATTTACCCTTGAATCTAGTCTCGGACATAGTCAGAACTAAGAGATATATACAATATTATTGTCCATGTTTTCTCTTAACATTATTTCAGGAAGACTACGCTTCACAGGCTTTATGTTTATGGATTTAATGGTTTCAAAACATGTCGTTGGCCGGCAACGACACGGGGCCACTTCTCACCGCTCAGACATTTAGGTCAGGTCACAGGCTTCTGCTGCTGCCTTTATGTCACTGTGCCCTCCGAAGCTCTGGTGTATTTCTTCTCATGCAACGACTTTCTCAGGATGACTTCCAGGGGTGGAACTCCACGCTGGCCGCGAAGGCTGTGTACTTTCCAAAGTGGCAGCCTCACCCGCCCTGCCACCCATGCAGTGACTTTGCCGAGAGTTCCATTTGAGACTTGCCAGCCAGAGAAACAAACGTCCTTCCAAGTCACTGGCCCAGCGGTACGTGGTCCCTGAGACCTACCTCCCCGTCCTCGGCCCCAGCAGCACTCCCTGAATCCAGGTTCCTCCGCAGCTCAGCCTGCTCCTCTCTCTGCTAGAGTTTGATGCCCCGGAATTAACAACGTACCCCTTTCCCTCCCTGCCTGGTCTTCCCACCCTGCGACAGAGGCAGCTGCCTGTGCTCGGGGGCTGTTCTCCACCCTGAGCCGGAAGCCTGGGTCCTTGCCGCTGCAGAGGACTGGCTTGCCCCCAGACCCCACCTATGCCCAGCCCCTTTGCGGCCCATCTGTCGCCCCGCATTCTGCTGCCTCCTGCCAAACACTTTCTGTCTCCATGAATTTCCCTACCCCAGATACTTCTTGTCACTGGAATCCTACACTATTTCGTCATTTGCAATGGGTTTATTTCACTTAACAATGTTTTCAGGGTCCATCCATGTTGTAGTGCGTGTCAGTATTTCATTTGTTTTCATTGCCAAATTGCCAAATAATATTCCACTGCACGGATAGACCATATTTTATTATCTCCTTGTCAATCTATAGACACTGGGGTTGTTTCCACTTTGGGGCTATGATAAATAACGCTGCTGTGAACATCTGTGTGCAAGATTTTGTCTTGGCATATTTTCATTTCTCTTGGATACACTCTTAAGGGGAGAATCTGGGTCACGTGACACCTCCCTGTTTAAACGTGGAGGAGCCGCCAGACCGCTCTCCACAGAGGATGCCCCCCACGTGACTGCCCCCCCCCCGCAGTGCGTGAGGGCTCCGACCCCCCAGGTCCTCCTGGGCACAGGCTGCTGCTACACGTCTTTCCCTGTGCACGATGGCCGCGAGTACTTCTTCTCTGGAGAAATCGTGAAGTCCTTCGCCCGTTTTTAAATTGGGTTGTTTGTTTTTGAGTTGAAAGTGTCATCTGTTTACTGTAAATCCAAGTCTCTTGTCTAGGACATGATTTGCAAACTTTTCTCCCATGCAGGGTGGTCTTCTTGCTTTCTTGCTGGCTTCCTTTGAAGCTCAGAAAATTTTCATTTTAACGATGTCCAATGTATTGACTTTTTTTTCTTTTGTTGCAATGTCTTTGGTGTCCGTCGTTAAGAAACCGGCGCCTAATTCCAGGTCGCGAAGACGTACCCTATGCCTTCTTCTCACGGTTTTATGGTTTCAGCTTTTACCTGGAGGGTGTGATGCAGTTTGTATTCATTATGTGTACATGGCAGGAGAGAGGGGTCCGACCTCTTTCTTTTGCATGTGGATAACCAGTTGTCCTGGTGCCATTTGTTAAAAAGGCTCTTCTTCCCCCCTGGAGTGGTGTTGGCATTTTACTCAAAACCATTTGACTGTAAATGCCAGGGTTTTTCCTGGACCCTCAGTATATCCCGCTGATCGGCACGGCTGCCTTTGCTTCCACTGAGCTACGCACCCGCCCTGCACCGCGGAGTTAGGGTTTGACTTAGATGGAAAGTATCAGTTTCACCAATCTTTGTTTTCAAGGTTGTTTTGTCTGTTCTGTGTCTCTGGATTTTTATAGGAATTGTATGATTTGTCCGTAACTGCAAAGCAGCCTTTGGAGTTACTTTGTTGCAAAGCAGCAAAGGAGACTTTGATAGGAATTGCACTAAATCCGAATGTGAGCAGTAGTGCCTTTAGAACATAAAATCTTCCAATTCAGGAACGAGGAATGTATTTCCATTTATATAGGTCGTCTCTAATTTCTTTGAACAATTGTTTCCTAGTTTTTTGCAGTATACAGTTTGCACGTCTGTTGTTAAATTTATTCTTATTTTATTCTTTTTATCTTATTGCTATTGTAAATAAAGTTTTCTTAATTTCAGTTTATTCGCCGTTACCGTATGTGAATATAATTGCTTGTGTCTATTGATCTTCTATCCTGCAACCTTGCTTAGCCCGTTCGTGAGCTCTCATAGCTTTCAGTGGGTTTCTTAGGAACCGGGTGGAATTCCAGGGTTCCGAATTGCCCACGCTGCGATTCCCAGCCTCCCCGACGACGGCTCGCTTCCGAGAAGAGCCCGGGAAGGAGGGGCAGCGGCGCGGGCAGTTAGGCCAGGGGCGCGCGTGGGAGGCTTGCCCCTGAGCCTCCCTCTGCACGCGGCCAGCTGCTGCTCGGCGCAGCGGGGACCGCAGCCTCCCGCGCCACTCTCGGCTCCCGCCGGGGGCGGAGCCTCCTCCGGCGGCCTCCTCTCTCCCGCCTGGCTTCCGAGTCCACCTGCTGAAACGACTGCCTTGCCACCGCTCGGCCTCCGCCGCGCCCCTTCCCTTCTCGCGTCTGCTGTTGGACGTGCGCGGGCGCAGCGCTGCCCGGCAGCAGCTCCACACCGCCCGCCGGCGCGCACGTCCCTGGGACCGCAGCAGCCCCCTCTGCCGCGCGGCCTCACCGAGCGCAGCCCGGGGGTTCGCCTGGGGCCCACTGCTGCTCACCCCTTCCCAGCCCTCCCCCTTGCCTCCCACGACCTTCTTCTTGCCCTTTTAGCTCCAGCCTCCAATCCCAAAGTTTCGGTATCTGCCTGTTAAAGAACAGTTTGGTCTTCTCGCGACACCCACAAACCCTGCCTCTAACCTGTGCTTGATTTTCCAAAGACCCACAGAGGGTTTCGGTTCAGCCAGGGACCCTCTAAACAGCAGTGTTCACCTTTCAGCAGCCCAAGTCCCTGACAAAGGTTAACAATCATGATTTTTCTCTTTAAATAGTCCCCTCTTTGAGCGATGGATCCCACTGGATCTTTCTTTACCCACCATGGGCAGGGAGCCACCACTGCATGATGAAAATCCAAAGTCCTACCCCTCAAACTGAGGCCATATGATCTCCGAATCACTTTGTTGTCTTCCGTCGTCTCCTTTGTGTGATCGATGAAACTCTGTCGCTTTATCCTCTAGTTATTCCAGCTCGTTGGGCACCTTCCTGTGTAATGTTGTCAGCGCTCTGAGGGACTTTGGTAGTGATGTCTTAAAAATTTATGTTCCATCCACAGAATGGCTAACTACAATGATTTCCACATGGAAACTGTTCATTAAGCAAAAATTTTTAACTACTAGCCTGAATTTCACCGCCCACTCCTATGTTGTGCAATGCCGGTTTTAAACAAATACAAGTGCATTTCACTCCCCTGCGGAATCAGAGAAATCACGCCATTGATATTAAATACCTAATTCATGCATGTGTCTTGTTCGTATCAGAACAAAAAGTGAATACAAGGTACCCTGCTACATTACATCTACAGTTGCGTGACAGCCCTGAGAGGCCCCATCTTCCCTGGGAAGCTGACCTTGCTTCAAACACATGAAGAAGACAATGGTGTCCTAAAAATGCTCGCTACCAGCCAAGGGACCCTGTCATAGTCTTTCTGACACTACTTCCGTGTAGCACGTTGAAAGGTCCCTTTGGTTGAACTGGCAATGACAACTCAGCCAGGAAGGGGAAGCTCGTTTCCTTTCGGCCCTTCCTCGCTCATCAGAGAGCCTATGGCGGTAAGTGCTGGTACGGCAGGTGCATAAAATGAAGCGCATTGGAAACAGCTGTTGGTTTTGTCCAGCGTTTTTACGGCTCTGATAAACACAGAACACACATGCCCGTATTAGGTATTTAATCCAAATGGTGTGATTTGTGTGATCGCACATGAGTTAAATGCACGCATATTTGTGTTTAAAACCGGCATTGCACAGTATAAAAATGGAATGTAAAATTCAGGCTAAGAATGTAAGTTTTTTATTTTCCTTTCTTTAGATTATTGTAAATAGCAAATAAAAAACGCTATGAAAAGTTGAGAGACACTGTAAATAAAAGAAAAATCTGTTCCGTTTAATGACACCCCCCCACACACCCCCGCTTTTCGAACCAGGAATCTTGGATTTTCAACTGACTCCGCGCCCACCAAGTAGGTGAGCAACTGCAGCAGAGAACAAATTTCTGGCAGTCAGGTGAGAGCGGCAAAGCCAGTATGTACACAAGTAATACCCAGCATGGTGTCGGCCAGCGACTAGGCTATGCACAAACCTACGGGGGGCGGAAGCAAGCCCGAGGCAGGTGGGAATTAGGTCTCAAAGCCTCCTCCTAGGTGAAGGCGAGAACGTTGGATTTGAGGGCTTTGGGCAGACAGCTAACAAGAGCTGATGCATGTGGCCAGTGTGGCTCTGTGCGGAGCTGCCAGGGGGAGGCAGGCGCGCAGGTCTGGGGCGGGGGCGTAAGCGGGGGCGCCGCGGGCTGCCGCCCTCTGATGGGGTCTCCTACGTGGAAGGGCGGCGTGCGCTTTCCGGAGGCGGGCAGGGCTTAAGGAGCAGGTTTGGGGACAGAACCAAAGCTCCGTTTTGAACCTTTAAATTTGCCCCAAAGAGGAGAGACACCGAAGAGCCCTCAGACAGGCCCTAAACCCCTTCCTTCCAGGGTTCGCACGCGCGCAACCAGTGCTGCAACTCCCTACGAGGCCCGGGCAGTCCTCCAGAGCAACGAGAGCGCCGGCCAGAGCGGCGGAGCCCCTCGTCGGCCCCGGCTACGTCCTACGACGCGCCGGAACCTGCTTTGCGCCTGCGCAGGGGCACACGAGGCGGCGGCGGCTTACGTCATCACGGGCGCGACGCCTCGAGGGTCAGTCTGGGGTCTGACTACCAGGAAGGTGCGGCGGCGGGGCCGGCTGGGAAGATGCCCGTCGCCGTGATGGCAGAAAGTGCCTTTAGTTTCAGAAAGTTGCTGGATCAGTGCGAAAACCAGGAGCTTGAGGTAACCGTTCGCGTAGAGCTGGGAGAAACCGCGGGGTCTCCGCAGGCCCGCGGCTCCGGTCTCCAGGGTAACGGGGCCCGGGGCCTCGGGGCGGGGCTGGGGGCGGGCGCCTGGAGCTCGGCCCCGCGCGGGCTACCCTGGAGGCTAAGGACACGGCCCCGTGGCCCCGACTCGCTAGGAGCATCTTGTTTGTCCTAAGCGAGTGAGCCTGAGAGTTGTACATATTGCTTAGCCCCCCCGTGCTGCTTATGTTAGACTAAGCAGCTTCTCCCGGTTGTAGGTGGTGGTGGGGGGGGGCGGTTTGCGGATTTTGTTCAAGACGCGCGCGCGCACGTGCACAGACCGAAGAAGACGTAGCCATTGAAACCTCTGATTAGCGCGTAAGAACAGAAGGTTAGCACGGGAGCTTACCCATCTGTCTTTAGTGAGAAGTAAAAGTTAATCGTGCGGCTGTTAAAGTTGAGGTTTTTCCTTAGAAAGACACTTAAAAAGTAGGTGTAAGGAGCGAGTTAGCCAAAGGAGACAACAACCAAAAACAGCAGCTTACTAATAGGCACTCAATAGATGTTTTTTGAATGAATTACAATTGAATAAGGTTATAAGTGCCTGTAACTCAACTGTGATGTTTTTTCTGTTTATTATTCATTTATTTAGATACTCAACATGTTTCATATGTTGGGCAGAAACATGATGGTTTAGGAATCTGTTGGAAATACTTGTTTCGTATAGTAAGATCATTTATATAAGAATTTGAGAACTGAGAAGAGGATCCCATTTAAATATTCCTGATCTTATGAAGACACCGAGGCCCAGAGGGAGATGAACCACTGCTGATGATGGATTTCAGCTTAGTAGTCTGGGTTTTAAGAGAAGTGTAAATGATGTTTTTCCTTTTCTTGTTGGCCTTCTAGGCCCCGGGAGGAATTGCTACACCCCCAGTGTATGGGCAGCTTCTAGCTTTGTATCTGCTCCATAATGACATGTAAGTACTTTTTACTTATAGCTAAAAGCAACAGCCTCTTTGAGGTTATACCGAAATTATTGTGCACTGAAGTATCACTGCAGCATAGGCACAAATGCATCTTTATGATAATACTTAACACGTTGATGTCAGGTGATGTTTCATAAATTTTGATCAGGCCGAGGTATTTTAAAATAAACTCCCTTTTACATATATCCTCTAAAAAACCCTGCAGTTTGTTGCGATAAGCTACACTGTTACTTTCAAATTCCTTTCATTCTGTTCCTGTTGACCTTTCTGTCTTTCTGTAAAACTTCGGTGTGTCCTTCGCTTACTTAGCCTCACATGTAATCAGTAGACCAAGAGAAGTTGAAAGGAAAGATGGGGAAAACCGAGAGAACTTTATTACCAGCATGTATGAAATTTTTTGAAAGTTTTTTGTTTGTTAATTATTCCTAATTCATGTTTGAAAGTCAGAAAGCATAACTGTGCAAAGGAGGAAGAGGGTCTCATAGTTCTACAACCCACCGGTGATTACCGTTAGATGTTGTTTTAAATTCTAAACTTTTTTCATATCTTCAAAAAACCTGAACCAAGATTTTTTTTCATACACGTCGTATAAATTATCTGTTTCAGTGGTTATAATCTTGCCATCCTGTGTTTGTCATAGTTCAGGCTTTGGTGGCTCTGCACCCTCCAGTAGGAGGAGGGTCACGATACCAGGAGGCGCTGAGGACTACATGTGCCTTCCGGGGTGCCAAGGCCTGGACAGTGTGCGTGGCTGTCTGTCGTTGTAGACAGGCACATGATTTGGGCGGTTGTGTTTGAATCTTTATGTTCTTAATGTATTATTTATTGCCTTAATTTAAGATCTGGATCATCAGTAAAAAATTTACTACAAATGACAAAATGTTCGTTTGGTTAAAGTATTTCATGTCTTTTAATCTGGAGAGCTACTCTTACTTTTCCTGGACAAATTCATGTATAAATAAATTTTCTTATTTATATAGAGTTTTTTAAAGTATACTTCTGTATGTTTGTATTAGAATCTAGAATTTTAAACATTTACTGAGTTTTTTTTCTTATTGCTTTTTCTTGGGGTATGCAAATTAGGAATAATGCAAGATATCTTTGGAAGAGAATTCCACCGGCTATAAAATCTGTGAGTACCCTCTCTGTTTGCTACTTTAACATAAGGATGACAGTCATGGAAATGGCTGCCTCATTAAGTTTGTTTTCTTTCTCCTGTGGTTCACAGAAATTGTTACTAAACTGGTGTTAAAGTTTTAGAAATAGATCTTCACCTTCCTCTAAGCAGAAATTTTAATTTCCCTTGGATGGTATAGAAACCCATGCCTAGCTCCTACTGATCAGACTTCCGGAGACATTTCATGGAAGTATCACTTAACAAGCTAAACAACTGAGCCAATTTCAAGAAAGGTTGGGTGTTGTTTTTTAACTGATTTAACGCAGTGTGCTGCTATGGTACTTATCTTGAACGCGGTAATGTTTAGAAGAATATCCTAAAATTGATGACTGCTCACAGCATTAAGATTCTCTGTTGCTAAGAGTTTAGGTTTCTTATTTTCAGTGGGAGATTAGATGAAATAATCTCAGCAAGTTTTTTCCAAAGTGAATTTTTCCTTTCAGTGACTCAACTGTATCCAGCATAAATGTGAAGTGAATTTTTTAAACATCTACAGAATACTCCAAGAGTTTGCAGAACTCTCTCGTTAATATTCAGCAGTAGGTCACATTAGTATTTTTACACTCTCTCCTTGTCCCAGTCATTCTGGCGATGCTGCTCCAGCTCCCTGGGCTTAAACAGACAGCAGCTTGTGCTGCATCCAGTGTCAGCGATGCCGGTGGGGCCTTGTCCTTGGGGAGGCGGCTGGGCCCACGGCCAAGATCGGCACCCTGTATCATCAACCTTTTTGCTATTATTTTTGTCCTGAAGAAATACGTTTGTATGCGTATATCAACAGGGCCCTCTTTTGCTGTGTATAATGCGCACCTTTTTGCCCAAATTGTTGAGGGAACAATAAGGACGAACATTACATGTGGGCAGTGCTAATTCTGTATCTGTATGAATGTTTTTGTTTTATTTATGCTTATGCGTTGAAAGTGTAGCTCAAGGGAGCAATAACGATATCTGTATGCAGAATAATACCCTGAAATACGATAATTGGTTTTGTTTCTAAATATAAATAAGTAAAAAATTGAATTAAAAAATTAATATGAAAGATTTTTTTCTGAATGTTTGGGCCAGAAGCATGGGTGTGCAGTGTACATGGGAGCCTTTATACACAACAAAACATGGTATGTGACCTGTGTATTACACTGGTGTAGTAATGAAGCGTAAACATGTCTTTTGAAAAACGGTGTTTAAGATAATTTTCAGACTTAATTCTGTACCGTTTTTGGACTGCGTTCTCATGCCTTAACTTGCTGTTATGATAAATATTTACATCAAACATGGATAGACTTTACCGTTCACAGCATGTAAAAACCTTTTCGATAGTATCGAGCCAAAAAGTAATTAACACCTCTGAAAAGCAATGCTAGGTTATATTTTCAGGTACAACCGCTAGTGATCAGCACAGTGGGCAGCCTCAGAGCCTGTAACCGTGTCGATTGCAGGCAAACTCCGAACTCGGGGCAGTTTGGTCAGTAGGACAGAGGATCTGGCAGAGAGATTTCCCTGGGATCTACACGACCATCGGCGCCCACCAGTGGTCGGAGACGGTCCAGCCAATCATGGAAGCGCTCAGAGGTAGTGTTGCTCTGTGGGGAGGAACTGAACTAGTGGGTGTTTCTTGCCTGGTGAATGGGACCGCTTTGAGAACCCTGCCGCTTCATTTCCTGTCGTTGCCGATGACATCAGCGGCTCGGCGGCTCGGGCCTCGCTGTCTTTTCATTTAATCCTGGATTGAAATGGCTCTTGTCAGGGTCTTTTGCTACTAAAGTGAAATCTTGTAATACTCAGATAAGTTCAAGGTGGGGGTCCAGGTTTTTTTAAACCCGATTTTGAAAGTAGAGACTATTCTTTGAACTTTGTCAGTGTCGGCCTTTGGTAGGTGTCGTCTCCAGCTGCTGGGTTTTATAACAACTCTGAGATACATCATGCCCAGAGATTGCAAGCCTTCTGTGACGTCATAGGGCTCCTCCCTGCCTCCGTCTCTCCATGCCCCCAACACTTGCTTCCAGTCTCCCCGGCTCGCTCTTTCATAAATTCATCCAGTGTCTCCTTTCATGCCGTCATCCCCTTTTCTTGCTGCTGCCTCGTGTTCCGTGGTGAGCGCTTGCCCTCCCGCCCGCGCAGCCAGTGTGCAGCAGGCACTGACCGACCCTGTCACCCCAGTGGGGGACAGCAGCTTCCTGGGGGAGCAGAGGTAAAGTGTGCTTTTGCCATGTGGCGATTCTCTTGGGGTGGTAAAACGGAGCCGTGTAAGTCACCCAGGAGCAGACACAAGCCACCTTGGAGGCAGGAGGGCAGGCTGGCAGGCGGGTGGCAGAAGAGGTGTGGGATGGACAAGGCAGCACGGAGATGATGGGGCATTTGGGACAGGAAACAGCCTCACCTCTTCGTCTGCAGTCGTGGGCATTCATGGGCCTGGTTCCGTCTCGTGGTGGCGGCCTGAGGGCACGGGAACCTTTGCCCGGCTTTGGACAGTGGGTTCGTGGGCAGGACATGGGCTCGGGCCTCCCAACTCCGCGTGCAGGGATGGCAGTGGGTGTGGGTGCTGCAGGAGTTGTGCCAGTGGGCCCGGGGGCAGCAGGGAGCAGAGAGGAGGGCATGTTGGGACACAGCCACACTGGCCACCGCTGGGGGGGCGGGGGTTGCCTGAGAGCCAGGGGCTGGTTTGGAGCAAAAGGTGCCAAAGGGATCAGGGGTGGCGGTGGGCAAGGTCCCAGTAATGGAGAGGACCCTCAGTGCGTCATGAGCCCCTCCCTCCGTGTCCACCTGCCTGTCCACTGAGAAACAAAACCCAGGGTGTTTCCTAAGCACGCCGGCAGCCAGGCGGAGGGACCCTGGGCAGGAAGCGCCATTCCTTTGTTGGCTGTCTCAATCCCGCATCGTTTCCGGTGGAAGCTGAAGCCGGGGGAGACGCCGCGTGTCCTGCTAGGGAGGAGGGTTTCTTCACTCTCGAGTTAAATTGTTGCTGGAACAGTTGGCAGCCCCTTCCTGTTTGGTTCCAACATTTAGGGCTTGACCTTAGGATTTGACCCCGAGGGAAGTCAGGAGCAGAGCAGGCTGGAGTCGGGGCAGTGCTCCGGCCCCCAGGTCTGTCGCGCAGCCCCGTGGGACCCCGTGTGAGGCCCTCCCGAGGGGACAGCCAACGAAGCAGTAGGTGTTTTCTGCTCTGTCCACTCAGTGTTTGTCGCCAGAATCAAAGGGCCATTTAAAAACCTGCCTTACAAATACATAACCTAATGCAAATGAAATACTCTGAGGCTTTCGGTCTTGTGTGTATTAACTTATTTCTGTCTCTGTAATTTTCTCTGTTACCTGAGAAAGATCTTTTGTCTGAGAGGAAATATGAGAAATAGACTTGTTTATTCTGCAATATTTGAGCATCTCTCACTTACCTTTGGGTCGGTGTGGTCTTGCGTGTAAAACTCAGACAAGGACAGTCGTGTCATTCGATCACTTACTCTGAGAATTCCAGCTCTGGTCACCGCCAACCCTCTGCTCCCGCTACAGAGGCGACGCGGCGGCGGGCCTTCGCCCTCGTGTCCCAGGCCTACACCTCCATCGTCGCCGACGACTTGGCCGCTTTCGTGGGGCTCCCTGTGGAAGAGGCTGTCAAAGGTATCGTTGGCCTGCGTGTTATTTTCGAGGACAGTGGAGGGGCTCTGTGCTGCGTGTTCTCTAGAAAGGGGCCGGGAAGCTCACTGCACAGCGCCCAGCAGGGGCCCGGGTGGCAGGAAGGCAGGGAAGCGTGTGACCGCCGCACGGCTGGCCCCAGGAACGCGGCCAGCGCCGCCCAGTTGGCGGAGGAGAACAGTTGACACCCTCTCTCTCACCCGGAAATCCCGTCTCCCTCCCGCTTGGCACAGGCGCGCTCACCCCCGGGCCCCTTCCGGCCCACCTCCGCCCTCACCGCTCCGCCCTGCCTGGGCCCTGGGCCCTGGACCCTGGAGCTCGCACCCCGTGCCCGCCTGCTGGCCTCCAGGTGTGCTGCTGCTCCTCCGCCTGTCGCCGGGCTGGAGAGCAGGCCAGTGTGGCAGGTGCCTGGTGGCATCATTTTACTGCGATTGGTGTTTTTATTCTCCGGCCAGACAGGGCCCCTCTAGCACCACGTCTCACCCTTGAGTTTCCAAGGCCTCGCCCGGCCCTGGGCTCACAGGGAGCGGTCGATGGAAGTTCAGAGAGCGAGTTGTGCCGGACCTTGTTCATGCAGACGTTTATTTACACGACGTTTTTGCCCCGTAACTTGTGACCTGATAAATACTGTGCCCAGAGTCCTTGCTGGCTGGAACTGTGGTGCCACCCCTGTGCTAGCCGTGCGGCCTACAGAGCTCGCTGGGCTTCCCTGGACTCCGCCTCCCACGGCCGCACGTCCCTCTTCGGCGAGCTGGCCGGCGGGGTGCGCACGACCGCCTGGGATGGCGCCTGGCGAAGGCCCCCGGGCAGCCTTCCGGGCAGCAGTCCTGTCCTTCCATCACTTTGCTGTTACTGTCAGGGGCTCTGCCAGCCTCAGGGAGGGACATGCAGCTTCGATACGCTCCCGACGGGTGTCAGAACGAAGCTTGGGAGAGAACGCTGCCTGCGGCCTCTCTCCCCGGTGAAGCTGCACGTGGCAGGGCAGACGCTGTGGGCCGGGGCTCCCGTGCAAGCGCTGCCACTGGCGGTGAGGAAGAATGCGGGGACTCTGCTCACTTCTTCGTCTTTGTGTCACGTGCCCACCTTTAGGTGTATTGGAGCAAGGATGGCAGGCCAACTCCGCCACAAGAATGGTGGTGCCCAAAAAGCCAGGTAGGTGGAACCGCCCCCCGCTCGCGCGCCTGCTCTGTGCGAGCCACTCGGGCGGGTCTCGGACCGTGAGCGGCAGTGACCTCATACGAAGCTCCGCTCTGCCGACGGGATGGGAGTAGCTGCTGTGAGAGACACTGATGGAAACGCAGGGCAGAAGGGCTCTTACAGGGGACCCAGTTTCACCTTAGTTGTTCAAAATTTATTTTTTATATTAAAAAAACTTTTATGTGGTGTTTTATAATTCCTGTCACAACCTAATTTTTACTAAATATTGACCACCCCCCATTTTGTTTGTGGAACCGTTGCTAACTGGGCGCATCCTTAGTACCTGTTCTCCCAGCTCAGGTGGCGTCCGTTCCCCTCGCGCTGCTGGCACGTGGGCGCCTCTGAGCAAGGCGTCCGGGGGCTTGAACCGTCAGAGTTAGGTGGCCTGGTCTTCCTGCGGAGGCTGTGTGCTAGGCGGGCTGCCTGAGCAGCCCCAGTCGGAGGCCCCAGGCTCGCAGCCTCCTGTGACCAGCCAGGCTCAGCGCTGCAGGTCGCCTCGTCTGCCGGTCAGGGACCCTCCCGCCAAGGTGTAGAGCCAGGCGCCGTGCCCATGTTCGAAGGCCCTCCTGGGGTGCCCAGTGCGGGCACCCTTGCCCCGCCCTGCGGTCCTGCTGCTGACACTCGGTGGCCTCCACCGAGAAGTGTCGCACAGGTCTCGGGGCTCGGCCCCGGGAGGGCCCCGCTGCACGGGGAGACCCGGCCAGGCTAGGTGACGGGGACCTGGGCAGACGGCACGGTCCTTGTCTGTGTTGAGTGCGTGCGCACCCGTGCATGAGGCACTGACAGGGTACGCTGCCGGGAAGATTCTTTATGACCACGTCTGTAAACTGGACTTTCAACTTCTCTTATTCAGTTGCAGGGACACTGGATGTTTCCTTTAACAGGTTTATACCTTTATCAGGTATGTGCTCATTTCAAATATACTTCATTGTTCTTGATTTTTTTTGTAGTTTGTGTCTGTTTTTCCTAGTTCTGACCTTGTAAAGAGGTTAAATTAAATTCCTTACTTGGCGTTTGTGGTAATCCCACTGGTTATAAGAGTGCGCCTGTGGGTTCCTCTCGGTAGCTCCCCTTGGGCTTCCTGCGGGGCCGCCTGGGCATCTGCCTGGCGGGGCCGCCCTGACCTGCATGTCAGCAGCACCCGGGCTGCCAGGCGCTGGCTGAAACGCGGGGAGGAGCTCCTTGGCCTGGGGCTCCTGGTGCTTTTGGCCCTGGGTGGTGTGACTCTAGAGCACAGAGCAGTGCCTGTTACCCGGTGAGCACTTGGTGCCCCACCCACAGTGCTGAGGCTGGGTGGGCGGGGCTCTCCCAGGGATGTCGCATCAGTAACAACAGACAGGACTTGGCTTTACTCCCAGTTTGGGAAAACTGCTCATAAGAGTTCGAGACTTCTTGGCTTGTTTTTCAGAAGCATACAAAATCAGGGCAAAGCTAGGAAAGTCCCCTTAGTGTTGTTAAATACTGGGGGCTGGGTGGCGGAACCAGTGCCGTGTGACACTGGTCACTGACTTCGTGACTCTTGTGTGCACAGAGCCTACCCCGGTCCCACCGATCCCCAATGAGCAGCAGCTGGCCCGGCTGACCGATTACGTGGCTTTCCTGGAGAACTGACGTCCCCTCCGGGCCAAGGTCCCCTGCAGCGCCCAGCATCCTGACAAACATGGAAATGTAGACTTTGTATTTTCAACTTATCGGATGGATTAAGCACCTCAGCATTCTGTACTGAGCATGCGATAAAATACATATGTAAAGCACATCACACACATTTTGTCCTTAAACGTCATGCTGGACAGTTGCGGAAGCAGTTCTCCTTTGGGGCCGTCCGACAGTTTGGGTGGAGCCGTCAGGATGGCGCGGTCAGTTTGTACTTCCCGGGACTTGAACACACAGTCCCCCGCTCGTGCCCACAGTGCCAGGCGCTGTCTGTCCCTCCCGCGCCTGGCTCGCGGCCGCCCCTACCACAGGTGCATAGCTGCAGGGACCCACCTGGGGTTGGAGGAGGACTGTCCCCGGGGGCAGTGTCCTAGTTGGAGGGCATCCTACTGCACCCCCCTTGGAGAATATGCCCTCCGTTCTCCTTACCTCCTGTGGGTCACTGATACAGGCCGGAAAACAGGTGACGACAAAAGCTATTTCCTAGTGAACCGGATTGTTAATTGTAGACCCTTCCCTGAGAGTGTGTGCACCCTCTGCTGACAGCGCAGGGCTTGTCATGGACACGGGACAGCTTAAGACGTTCATGAGAAGAAATTGCGTTGTAACATTTCCTTCCAGGAGAGGGGAGCGTCTGTGGGGAATGCATGACATTGTGGAGAAGCTGTTAAGTGACACTTTGTACAGCTGTCCTGCGACCTCCTTGTTGCTCCTACTTATCCCTTGGTTCTAGTTCTGCCTTTTGGAAAAATGCTGAACAAGCCTTTCATTTTTGTGTGACAACCCTCTGAATATTTGAAGTTGTTTGTTGTACCTTTGGGTTAAAACACCGCCGGGTTCATTTATTTTGCATTTGTTCAATAAATATTTAATTGAATTCTTCAACTGTTTCATCTAAGGTAGTTTCTGGAAATTTCATTATCCTGGTTTTTCTGTTGACATTCTAGTTTGTTGTCGCCTCTCTTAAAATAGGAGTTGCTTAACCAAACGGAAGCAGCCGCGTAGTGGTGATTACATGATTCACGTATCCACTGGTGAAGAGATCTGTTCGCAGCATTTTTCCTTTTCACCGAAGGTTATGAGAGCAGGCCTCGTGCTCGAGTTTCTGCAGGTTCAACCGCAGCTGATGAGGGGCCAGGCGTCCCAGCCCCATAACATGAAGGCCACGCCCCAGGGCCATCCCAAGTCCACAAGGCTATTAAAGTGGCAAGAGTCATTGTGTCGTTTTCTAAGTTTTGACAAATAATCTTTAGCATGTCTCACAGAAGCGGTGTCTGCGTGGGGTGCCTGTCGGCGTGAGAAGGGAAGGTGGAGCGGCCCTGACCACTGTTGTCTGGCAGCATTTTGTTCATCCCTTCCAGGGACAAAAGCAAATGAAGGTTGGGAAAGACCAGTTCTGACAAAGCAAGGCGGGGCTTTGCAACCGGATAGACCGACTCTATCCAATGGAAGCTGAAAGTGTCACATACGGAACGCCGAATTTTGTAGTAGCCACAATAAAAAGGTGAAAAAGGAAAACATGAAATTAATTTTAACATTTTATTCAGTCCAGTCCAAAATATTTTCGGTTCAACATGTACTCAACACCACAAACACGAATGGGAAAATTTTGCATTTTTCATGTTAAATCTCAGATATCCCATGTGGGTCTACTGAGCACAGCTGAGTGTGAGCTAGGCAAATGTGACGAAGGCGTGTCAGACAGCAGGGGGGCCTGGGGTTCGGCTCAGAGACAGCAAGAGGACTGGTGCAGCCACCCTGTGGCCCTACACGCCCCTCACCGAGGGTGCTTGGAGAGCGCTCGGGCACTGACTGCCTTAGGGACGGTTTCCTGCCTCCCCCAACCCACCACCTCATCCTCACTTTTTGTAGCAAAAGCAGGAAGAACAGAACTTGAACCAACAGCGCCCATGCCCTCTCGCTCCCTCCACGCATAGCAATTCTGGCAGGAAGGGCTGTTGGAGGCCTTGAAAACGAGCTGTATTTAAACCGCATTGAAAAGCAGGGAAACCCAGGCACCTGTTAACTCCTGGCGGGAGCACCGCAGGAGCGGGAGGAAGTGCGTGCTTGTTGGCAAGCGCCAGGCCGGCCGCCTCTCCCTGGGCGCCACACACAGCGCTGCCGCTGGAGGGCGCTCGAGCTGTGCCTTTGAGTTAACCTCGGGTAGTCAGATCATTTTCTTATGGTTAAGCAAAGTAATAATCTTCCTCTGATGTTGCTTCTGTAAGGGAAGGAAGCTTTCAGAATGTAGTGGAAAACAGTGTAATTTTATCTAAATATCTGAAGGCAAGCTAAAAACTGAAGGGAAATTTTCTTGATTTAAGTGGATGACTCCGCTCCCCTGGGTCAGCTGGTACAGTGGGAAGCTAGGGTCTCGTCTCTGCCACGTCTCGGAGTGACAAGTGAACCTGCGTGCTCTTGTTACTTGTGCCCACCCGAGCAGGGCGTGTGTTTCCTGCGCGTGCACCGCCGTTTCCTCCTGGGAGGGGATGGAAGGAAGGGTTTCATTCTGAATGAAAGGAACCGGGCTGTTTTCCAGTTGTGCGTCACCTGACAAGAGCAAGGAGCCAGGAGCCAAGATTGATTTACTAATGTTCTCGTGATCGGTGGCCTGCGCCCCGCCTCTGCGAAGAGCATCTCAGGACAGCCGGCCGAGCGCCCTGCGCATGACACCCATATAGTGACTGACGCCCCTCCGCGGGGACCCGGGCTCTTAAACAACACGACTGAGGAACCGTGAGATGGTTCATGGGGCTGACCGGGAGTGACGTCAAAGGAGAATGGTCCAGAAATCCCAAGTCCGTCTGGCAGCCGTAAGGCTGCTGGACGCCTCCCCGTAAAATCTCAATTTCTAGCAGACGCCACGCGGGGCTCCAGCCGTCTCCCCGTAACAGAGTGTGGGTGGAAACATGGGAATGTGCCCTCGGCCCTTTCGTTTTGCCGGAGGCCCTTAGCTGTGGATCTAGTTCAAGAGATTAGCGGTGGGCTGCGGCTTCCAACATGGCCCTGCGTGAGCAGCATTTGTTCCAATGCTCTGCCTGCCCGTCGTGTGACCAGAGCTGCTGCTCTGTGCCAGGGAGCTGGGCCTCATGCTCGCTGTCGCTTCCTCACGGTCACAGAGGGCGCTGACGGAGCAGCAAGCACGGGGTTAACTCTGGGCTTGGACACCCTCAGGGGCGAGTTAGGGAAAGCAACTGTTTCTGCCAGACATCCGTGTGGTGCGGCGGCGTCCCCGCAGCCCCTCCCCCGCGCCGCGGTGCGGGGGTCACTCCCGTCACCCCAGTCTTTCAGCAGCAGGTCACTGACACCACCTGCGCACCCAGCCTCTGCGGAGGAATCGGCCTCTCTAAAGGCCGGAGGAAGGGGCGCGGATAGCACCGGGCAGCGAGACAGGAAGATTCCGAGAGGAAAAGGCGTCCTGAAACCCCCAGCGCGGATGTGCGGACTGAAGCGGCGCTCGCGCGCGCTTCCGCCGTCTCTCCTTCACTTGACCCAGGAGTTTTTCTCATCGGTTTTGTAAAGAAGTCCAGTCGGAGGTGGCTGAGGACCTTGGGAACGAGAACATCACCACATTCCTTGGGAAATGGAAAGGGCACCTACAGAGGAAGCTAACGGTAAGCAGTGGCTTCAGCGAGAAGCGCTGCTCCCCGTCCGCCGTGGCTCGCTGACCAGCGCTGAACGTGGCAGGCTCTTCGGAGGTGGAGGAGCAAGCACCGGAATTAACAGTGGTCTCAAAGCTCCAAAAGAACCTCAGCTCATGACCGGGGACCCTGGCTGCAGGTTTGCGCAGGGTGGGGGACCCCTGCCTCCCCCGGCCATTCAGTGGACGGCTGCATCTCTGAAGTGTCGGTTTTCGGGACGGGAACGCCGGGCCTCAGCTCTCAAGCATGGCTGTGTCAGACCTGAAAATCAGTGTTCAGCTTTCTCATCTATAAAACGATGCAAAAAGAGAACACACCTCCTTTAGTCCCTGAAACGCAGCTTCCAGCAGCCATGGCTGGTTTTTACTCCGCCTCCCACGCCCAGCTTTGGAAACATAAGTCACTTTCCACGGTTCAGGAAAACGGCCTCAGGCCCCGCCGACTCCTCACGGAGCCTTCGGAGCTCCCAGACCCCCGCTCGCCCAGCACGTGTGGTCGGCTCAAGAGAGACGCGCGCCTCCCTAGTGAGCACATGCCTTGGTTAAAACTCAGAGCAACGTTCAGGAAAGAAACTGCAGCGTCAACGCTCTGAAGAAGGACTTGGTTTCGTTCCCAGGGCTGCACTGACTGCTCCACGCCCCACCCGAGCAGGCAGCGCGACCGGGGTCCCCATGTGCCTGTCAGCACTCTGGGCCCTCCGTCCCCACCATGACCCTGACCTGCTGGCAACCTGTCCTCGTCCTCACTCGGAAGCTCATCCTCACTCATGGCACTGCTGCCGTCACCCTAGCCGTGGCAGGGAACCCTGTCCTCCCCACCTGCCCTGCCCCTAATGCCCCATGGCCCAGCAGAGACTGGCCTGCACGTTTTAATGCGACTTCACCAGGAGCCCCAGGCCGTGGCAGGAGAGCGGAGCCCAGAGTGTGCCTCATACTGAGGTCAGTGGCCTCTTCTGGAAATCCCGCGGGGCCTCCAGCCACAGCCCTGTGTGTCACAAGGCCTCAGATGTTCAGCCTCAAACCAACCCCACCTGAGGGCCTGGGCTGCTATGCCCAGCTCCTCACCAAGGGACCTGCGGCCTGGGGCCCAGCCCCAAGCAGAGCTGCCCTGCACCCTCGGGGGCAACTGGTAAACCAAAGCAGAACGCTCCCCCCACCCCACCCTCCCTGTGCGCGGCAGGGGCGCCTTTGGGACCCCGGGGCTGAGACAGCGCATTGGAAACGCACTGGCTTCCTTACATGGTCTAGTTTCCTGCTCAAAGGGTATGTTTGTTTTGCTTTAATGCTTTCAGCAAAAAGATCACATTTAGGGCAAATCCTCTTCCACTGAGAGTGGCCCACGAGCAGGGATTGGGGCTTGAAGACCCTCTCAGGGCTGCTCTGTCATCTGTCACCCGGCCACAGAGGGCAGCCACACTCACACTCCCTCCTCCTGGGCTCTCCGTCCGCCACAGGGGCTCGACCTGTGTGCCCTTGTCAGATGCCAGCAGCCCCCGACCCCAGCTGCAAGGGAGAGCGGCCTGCTGGGAGGGAGGACATGGACGTCAGAGTGCTGGGGTGTGAGGGAACCTTCGTCTTGGGGGATAGCGTCGGTGTGCGGAGTGGAGTTTTGGGGAGCCACGCACCCCTTACCCTGTCTCCAGGCCGCACTGTTCAGAGACTCTGGCTGAGACCTGCCCTCATGTCCCTGCCACACCTGGCGCCCTCCCTTTGGCGACCCCTCACCTCCACGCGTGAGGGAGACCAGAGCCTAGGACACTGAGAGCAGCGGCTGTCGGGGCCACCAGCATTGTCATGGCTGCGGGCCTCACTCCCTTCCTCCCTTCTGCCCGGGGAGCAAGAACTTTCTTGGATAAATTAATTATTCGGTTAGCTTCAAAATATATTCAGAACCTTTTGCACTTTCAAATACAGCCTGCCTGGGATGAAAAGCGACGGAGGGCTCCCCATTGGCAAGCCGTGGCTTAGACTGACTGTGTCGTCCCCTGCTGTGTCTCGTGCGGTCTGGACGAAAGTGGGGAGGGGGCTTAAGTGTGGGTCGGCTTCCTCACATCGTACCAACGGCGGGAACTTCCACACCACATGGCCGTGGTGCCGGTCCCGAGGGAACCTGCAGCCCTTCAAAACCTGAAAATCACAAAGGCCCAAGTCTGGGAACGCCTTTCCTCAGCAGCTCAAGAAAAAGATGGCACTGGCATTTTTGTTCAGTTGACAAAATTTGTCTGCCATCAGTGGGGTTTTGTTTCTTCCAAGTTAGAAGTGCAACCTGGAGCCACGCTGCTGTCGTCCAGCGTCTGGGTGCGCTCGTACTTGAAACAGCTGCGTCGACGTGGACACGCGTGCATGTCTTGGGCACCAGGCTGCCCGCTGGCCTGAAGCCTTGGCAGGCGTAGCTGACCCAAACTCCCTCGTCTCACTGGTCCTTTTCTACCTGCAGACCCCCTTCCTGTCCCCACAGCCTCACTGTCTGCCCACCACCCCAAAGCACAACCCGCCACGGCGCCATCCCTGGACAAAGGACAGGGTGCAGGCGGGCTGTCTCCCCGGGGGCCTGTGTTTGTGCACATGGGGGGCCCAGGCCCATCGGCATGAGCGAGGGAGACCCCGGACTCACTGAAGAGACCTCAAGGTGGCGGGCGGCTGGCCTGGTGAGAGGACACTGGGCGCGGCGGTGTCCGGGCCTGTGTGAGCCGCTGGGTCCGAGTTCCCCGGGCAGCGGCTCAAACTAGCCCAGTTTCAAACGTTTCAGGCAGCTTAAACATCCTACTTTCCCCTTTGCCTTCAAAACCACTCACAGACGCCCCGAGACGCCACACGGAGAGGATGGCTGTCACCCAGCCTCGCCTCGGGCCTCACCGGAGCCCTCGGAGGAAAGCCGGCTCCCCGGATTTCCGAGGGTGACATCGCCCGGCGCCAACCCTGAGCTCCTGCGGCCGCCCCCCTGGGAGGCGCGCTGGCTCCCGCCCTGCTGGGCGCGGACACCCGGTCAGGCCTTCCTGGTGGCTGTGGCCCTGCGGTTGGGGGCTGCCACCCAATGCAAGGAAGGGTCTGTGTCTTTCTGTGCGGCCACCTGGGCGCCCCGCGGGGACAGGGAAACGTGAGGTTTGTGGGGCTTGTCCCACGCCCTCCCGCCCGCGTGGCTGGGCCAGCAGGACCCTGCGTGTGTCTCCCAGCCTGCCCCCACTCCACATCCCGCTGCCCAGGAAAGGCCTGGAAGGGACCCCACTTGGTGAAGTGGTTGAATAAGCAGGATACTGTGACTCATCGAGGACCAGGGGCTGCAAGAGCAGGCAGACCAGTTGCCAAAGGCACGATGGGCCCTCCTCCCCGGGACCGAGTCATGGAGCGGGGGCCGCGGCAGCCGCAGAGCTGGCCAGGGGTGAAAACTCGGAGAGTGAGCCTGTGTCTGTCTGTGTGTGAGCCAGTGCGTGTCTGGGCCTGCGTGAGAGCAGCTGCCGGCGGTGAGACTCCGTGTGAGCACCACGCCCTTGCACGCGGGCTTCCCCCCACTTCCCTCACTCCCCTTTACTTCCCTCAGAACTGCTCTGTCACTGATAGGTCTCTGAACCAGGCTCTCTTCACTGGCCCCTGACCTGGGACAGTCCCATGAAGCGGTTGTCACCCGGCCCCGCCCCCGCCACCCCGTCCCCTCCCTGAGGTTGTCTGGTAAATGTCACCTCGGACAATGGAAGCAGCTACCTGAGGACTGACCTGCACTCCTCACCTGCATTTGCTGCCCTGCAGGAACACAGTCCCCTGCCACAAGGGCATTTAGTGACGACCAGAACTTAGGTTTATTTGTCCAAAACCGGGATTTTGTCCTCGGTGTTAGGGATGACACCCTAAGTCAGCAGTTCTCACCCAGGAGCAGTTTCGTCCCCTGAGGTTCATTTGGCAACATCTGGAGATACTTCCGGCTGTCACAGTTGGTGATGGCAGGGGCAGAGGCCAGGGGTGCTGCCACCCTGCTGCAGTGCATGGGACGGTCCCCACCACAAAGAATGACCTGGCTCAAAATGTCAATAGAGCAATTCCCATCTTTGCCTGCTGGTCCCCTGGCATGAAGAACCCAACATGGCAGTGGCCCCAGCTTCAGTGGCACTCTCACAGTGCCCCCTAGTGGAAGCACCTGTAATCCAGTGGAACCTCGACCAGATGCAGATCCCCTGGGAATGACGCTGAGAAGTCCTGCTGGGAACACAGTGCCGACTTCAGCAGTCTGCCCGGCCCCTGTGTGTAGCCTGGGAGACGCGGCCCCTTATTAAACTCTCTTACCTCACCCCGCTGGAGAGTGGCATCTGTTTCCTGCCGGGATCCTGACTGGCACAACACCAGCCTTCCTTACACAGCAGTTCCCAGTGCACAGAGCCCAGCGTGTTTCTAGGCATCAGCGGGGAGAGCCCAGGCCTGGGGATCCAAACCCTTGATCCAAAACGCATAGGTGTTTCCCAGACTTTCTGCGCCGCTTACACCCCCGTAAGCAGTGTACGAAAGTCACGGTGCTTCCCCGTCCTTGCCAACATTTAGTATGGTCTGTTCGTACATGTTGATCGCTTCAGCCCTTCTGATGCGTGTGTGGTTTTCATTTTTGCTACTTAAATGACCAATGAAATTGAGCATCTTTTCATATGTTCATGGTCATCAGGTATTTTTTTCTTTTGCAGTCTTTCACCCGTTTTACTGTTGGAAGGGTGTCACTGTTGTACTGTTCTTGATTCGTAGGCGCTCTGCCTCTGTTCTGGAGGCGAGCCCTTGCCCCGCCCGCATAATGCGAGTCTCTGTTCCCAGCCTGTGGGGCGTCGTTCACTCCCCACGGCCTTTGCCTCGGTGCGCGTGTCCTGAGGTTCAGGTTCATTGCTCTGCTGGTTTATTTCCATTGGTTGTTGAGATTCACATGTCCTTTCCTTAGATTTCTCTCCCATTTCGCTGAATTGTATTCGTAGGCACATTTTCTGGGCCCAGAAGGACCAGCAGAGGACAGTGTTCTACTTGCTTGAGTGTTAACAGCTCTTTATTTTGCCTTTGGCCTTTATTGCTAGTTTAGGTGGGTATGATTCTCTCCCTCTCTCAAAGTTCTTCAGTCATGAAGAAAGACTGTCCCCTCAAATCTCACTCAGAATATGTATTTCAAATTCCTTAATTCGGGTTCTTTTCATTTGTTATGTTTCCTTCTATTTCTTGAAACACCGGCTTTCTAGAGGTTCAGTTTCCCAGAACAGGCCCACTGCTCTCCGTGGTGTCCCCTGCAGCCACCGGGGGGTCGTCAGTGCTTTCCTCAGCCTGCAGAGGGCAGTCAACCCCAGATTTTTTAAAAGTGGGGCATTATAGAGTTCTTGACCAGTAGATTCACTGTGATCTGATTACAGCAAATTTATAGTAGATTTACTGTCATCTGATGTGAGTTGGACCACAAGTAGCGGAAGGCAACGCCGACCTTGGGGGGCAGGTCTCGTGCTGCCACAGTCTGCCATCTACAGTCAGTCGGGGACACACAGCCGTCATCTCCCAGGGCCAGCTGACACACATCAGCAGGAGTGGATACAACAGAATTTCCTGCTCTCCTCCCAGAGACTCCCCCAACCTCTCTCTGTGGCTGGCAGTTGTGAGTGAGGTTGACCCCAACGGGGCTGCCACGGGACAGAAATTCACTGTTCATGGAGCTGCCACGCCACAGCCCCTCTGGGATGTTTGCTGGTGGGATGGGCCACCTCTCCCTTATCCCCTTTTTTCTGGTGCCATTTCTTACTGTAAATCATCAGGAACTTAGGGGCTCGGCTGGCAGCCTCCCCACGTGCCCAGGGATTGTGAAGACTTTTCCCTGTTATTCTGTCAGATCACTTTGGGGACAAGGTTGCATAACAGAGGTAAACACTACAAAGGTTAGGGTGTCACCCCCGAGGGGCGGCTGCACTGGCAGCTCTGTGAGCGAAGGTGTCTGCAGCCTGGATTGGGTGCCCAGGAGCACCCCGGGGACGAGGGATGGAATGAGACGCAGTCCAGCGTCACGTGCGGACGTTTGACCGTTGCTGCCTTTTACGGTGAAGCCCATAGCCCGTTGGAGGGCCTCCCCTATTAGCTCATTCTGAAACCTTCAGTAATTTACATCTTACTCCGGCACTGGGGCCACCCTGGCCTAGTGCCCACAAAACTGAAGCCAGCCTTGACCTAGAGGGGCTGACTGACCTGCCTCTCCTCTCGGCTGGAGGACACCCAAGGTTCAGCTCCAAAAGTGCCCCGATAACATAGGCATTTTGGCAAGATTCTCAGTCTCTGTTAAGCGTTTCTGTAAATGCCAGTTTGGGCTCTTTTGTAATCAGGAGAAAGCGTCAAGGATTTGTATGATGAGTTCAACTTGACCTCTCTCTGGTCAGCACTGTTGACTTTGGACAACCATTATCTCTACGGCTCATTACTGAAAGACAGTCCCTTCCTGGCTAAAAGTACTTCCAAGACTTTTAAATAAACTCTACATTATTAGCTTGTTCATCTCTAAGGAAGAGAACAAGCCGTGAGAGGCTCAGTGTTGTTAAGAAAGCAGTTTTTCCAAATATGATTAATACGTGAAATTCTCCATAAAAAATTTTGAAATCCTGTAAAATCATGCCATCACTTTTTGTTTCTTTGTTTGTTTTAAAGAGACAGAGGGGAAGGGAGGGAGAAAGAGGAGAAACATCAGTGTGAGAGAGAAACGTCGGCTGGTTGCCTCTTGTAGGCACCCCTGCCGGGGACCGAGCCCAGGCGTGCGCCCTGACCGGGAATCCAACCCGTGACTCTGAAGGCTGCGGGACAGCGCCCAACTGAGCCACACTGGCCAGGTTTCTTTTTTTTTTTTTCTTTTTGGCTTTTTATTTTGAAACAATTTCTACCTTACAATACACTTGCAAAAATAGTACAGGAATGCTGCTAGACTCACCTTCCAGCACCTACGAATGTGAACATCTACCGTAACACGGGGACCGTCAGCAGCGCCAGGAGATTCGTTGGCCTGTGACAGCCGGGAGTCCTCCACACCCTCATTCCCGTCTCACCAACTGCCCCCACCCCGACCCCATGCCCCTTTGCGGCCAAGGATCCAGCCTGGAATCCCATGTGGCACTCAGTCACCCTGCCGGCCTGGGGCCCCCAGCCTGGGACGGCCCCTCAGCCCCTCCCCGTCCTCCGTGCCCTCCGTGTGGCTGGGGGCGCCGCTGTTCTGCAGACTGTCTCCCAGGTCCCATCTGAAGATTTCTCCTCATGAGGCTGAGGTTGTGCGCGTTTGCCACGGGTGCCTGCCCCCAAAGCAGCGCTGGGCCCTTCCCGGGGCGTCGTGGCCGAGGGCAGAGTGGGCCCCCAAGTCTTGCTGCTAGAGGTGGCCCCTCGGATGGTTTGGTTAACGTGGGGTCTGCCAGATTCCCACACTGGCCAGTTAGCAGGCTTCCCTTTGTAAGTAGCAAGTGGGGCGATGCCTGGGGACTATGTTCGCATCGCATCCTCTACACAGTACTCCCCCTCACTAATGTGACCACCCACTGAGCGGTTTTTGCACAACAGTTATTAGTGTGTGTCCGCCAGAGAATGATTTTCCATCTCCATCGTTCTCTCCGCCTGCAGCACCTGGAGCTTCACTGTAAGCGCAAGCAGCGGTTTTGCGTCTATTTATTTACTCAGTTCCTTACTTGTGTGGACTCCTGGGTACTCCGTTCATTCCAGGAGCGATAACCCATTACCCCCGTCGCATACTTTGTCGCTCCCCTTGCCCCACATTGAGTCATCGGGACACCCTTCAAGCTGGCTCCCGTTCCGACTGGACCGCATCGCGTTGGGGTCACGTGGGGCATCGCAAGCCGCTCCTACCTAGTCTGGGACGTTCCCTGGACCAGCCCACGGTCACCCGTGCCTCTGAGGACCGCTGCTCCTTCCACAGGAGGGCGCTGCTGAGGGGCCGAGACCTGGGGCCCAGGTGCGGTCACGGCCCCCTCAGTTGTCACGTGGGCCGTTCGCCCTCCGTTCAGTGTGTGGAAGGGGGAGCGCAGGCTCTGCGCCTGTGCAGAAGCCCAGTCTCACCCGTGCGTTCAAGGGCGGAGCAAGCACTTCAGTACCTCCCGGCTCTCCTCCCTGTTTCCTGCATCACATGCCCAGGGCCCGGAGTGTTCGGCTGGGCGACCAGCCCCTAGGGGAGCGAGCGAGGCCGGCGGCCGGGGCTGGAGGCTGGGGTCCAAGCACCGCGAGTAGCCCGCCTGGACGCACACTTGCGCTCCAGTGCCATCTCTTAGGGAGGGACGGGAGTGGCCACACGGAGGGCACACTTTAATCAATAACCAGTTCGGTCTTCGAATGTCGTTTTCCTCCGATTGGCCTCAGTTCACCTGACTGAAACGCTATAACCTCTGGCTCGGGAAGGTGAAACATGTGGACGGACCTTTCTACCCGCCATTCGCATCTCGGTGTGCGTGGACCTGCTTTTAAATTAGCCCAAGTTTCCCTTTTCCTCCTCCTGCACTTGAGACCTTCCAAAGCCAGAGAAGGTGTGGGAAGTGGGCACTTTACTCACCGTTAAGGGGGGAAAACACCATTTCAAAATTTTTTGAAGTCAACTTTGCACCATATTTTACAAGAGTGAGAAATGTTCATATCGCTTTAGTCATTCATTTCCTTCCTGAGAATCTATTCTAGGGACAAAACCAAAACATGGATATAAAAAAGGCAGAGATTCATTTTAGCATTTTTACAATAATGAGCAAGAGAAAAAAAACCTAAAATATTTAACCATAGGAAAGGTGAACACTTATTACAAATGCACTTGATAGAATATTGCAGAGCCTTAAACAGCTTTCCCACTAAATTACATTAGTACAAGGAGGAGATTTATGACCAAGTGTCAAGTTTCAAAAGGATACAGGTTAGTCGGACACTTGGACCACACACACACTCACATACTCCCACACGCTCACACACACGTTATTTCTGTGTTTGAAAGACCAAGAGGAGATGTACCGACATGTACACAATGTCTTTTTTCCGTCTGCTTTTTTGCATCTCGTAAATCTCCCTGAATGAGCGCAAACTGCTTCGCTAACAGGGTGGAGAAAGTAGGTGTCTCCTTCGTGGTGGGAATAAACGGACGGACTCAGCTGGGAGACTTAGTTACACTGGTGTCGAAGGTTCTCTGTAATGTTAAAATTTTTTAATCATTCTCAGAACAGCTGTGGCTAGGGGAATCATGTGGAACAGCTGTTGAAAACACACATCCATATGTGCCGCTCTCACACCCACCCAACATGCATGCACATGCGGGTGCACACACTCCCACACGCACATCCGCACTGGCGTGCACGCACACATTGCCATTGCCGGGACTGAGAAGCACGGTTTTCTCATCCACCACGAGGGGGCGTCACCGCGGGGTGGAGGAAACTGCTGAGAAGGGGGTGCTCTTCCTGGGGGGACACAGAGACAGATGGGGCTCATGCAGGCCTGTACCAGCAACTCTACTAAATGAGCTCTTAAAAAAAAAAAGTATTTAAAGAAAAGAAAGCAGTTACTTATAATCCTACATCACTACAAGGGCCAGTTTGCATTTTTATGTATTTTATATCAGTGTTTTTGAAAGCCATTTCATCGCCCCTAAAGAGCCATCCCTCCCTAGGCCTTCCTTGCCAGGTGGCTTGGTGGCCTGGGCGGGGGCCCGGGGCTGACACTGTCTGGTGTGTGACCTTAGGGGGCTCCCTAGCCTTTTTGAGGTTGGTTGATTTCACGAGTGAAATTGAAGGGTGGTAATGGTTCCTACCTCATAATGTTGCACTGAGGGTACAGACATCTGTGTAAGGCACTTACTGTGATGTGTGGTCCAAGGTGAGCATTCAGTACCATATTATTTATTATTATTTTTAAAACGGCTTTATTCATAGCAGACGTCATGACTGGCGGTCCACAGCCATGTCTGGTCAGCAGACATGTTTTGGTTGGATCTCGCAGGGTTTTAAAAATACTAATTAACATCCGAAAAGTGGGAGATTTCATATAAGGATTCAAATTTCCCACATCCCTTGAGAGGATCTGAGCACCTGCTGACCCTGGGCCAGCACCGCTGTGCAGAAATGGCAACCGCTGGGTCGCCGCACCCCTCAGAGCCTCGCGATGCCCTGGGTCAGAGCCCAACCCTCACCCTGGGGATGGCGGTGGGGCTCCTGGCCTCTCGTCCCTCAACACGCCTGCTGGCCCCCTCCTGAACGGTGGCAGATGATGCTGAGCCTCATGGAGCAGAGCTGGCCCAGGGCCACAGTCTGAGGTCTGACACGCCAACCCCGCAGACCTGGGAGAAGCCTGGCATGCAGGCGTGGCGGCCCCCACGGGCCCTCCCAGGGGTCCCAGCCTCCTGGATCCCTCACACAGGCCCAGAATTCCAGGTCCTGAGAGCAGAGCCAGGGGAGGGGGTCCCAGCCTCAAGGCCTGCAAGCCAGCCATTTATCCAAAACGGTCTTGGCAAGACCTGCAGCGGCTGTGTGCGCTGGGCCGGAGTGCTGCCGCAGCCCGACCCCCTCTGCCCCTGTGAGCCGGTCCTGCGGCCGTGGGGTCCCCGTGTGGTGGAGGAGGCCGGGGTGCGGAGGCGCTGCAGACGTTTAAAGCAGCAGGGCATGGAGTCGGACGGGATGCAGCCCCGGTCATGGAGCAAGGTCAGCAGATCGGCGGGTGTAGGGACTGAGCCGGAGACCCCGGCCTCCCTGGCGCTGGGACCTCGCCCAGCGGACCAGGCCCCGCTCAGTGTCATCCCCGTTTCCTGGGGACCAGCTTGCCGTTCCCTAAATGCTGTGTCATCGGTGGGGTTCCTGACGCATCGGTTCCAGGACCTCCGGGCGGGTGGCAGAACGGGCTGAGTGATCTTAACTGGAACCTCAGGGCCACAGCTTCCCAAAGCCAAGGCCACTGACTCATGTCCACACAGAGCGTCTCCTTGGTTTGAGGGAACAGTTGGCCAGCAGCCCTTAGCTGGGGGTGGGAAGACCGCCCTTAGGGACAGAGGATACTTCGTCCTTTCCAACCACGATGAAAAGGCGGAGCTCACGGAGAGATCCAGAGTTTCCGGCCATGGGCACACACCGGGCCTTTGCCACCCGGTCCCCAGTTCTCCTGGGAGGACTGCATGCAAGGGAGAAGGTAGGGGTGGGGTCAGAAGGGCCCGGCCATCCCCCGCCGCCTCTGACCCAGGCTGCCCCGAATCCTGCTCTGCTGCGACCAGACTCATGCTGCGGAGTCGCTTTCACTGAGAAACCGTCCCGTGTGTGGTTCCAGACAGAGTCCCTGCCTCTTCCTTCCCTCCCGAGGCTCACATGGAAAATGAGTGGACGCACGTCAGAGCAGTGCTGAGCGGTGAATCCACACCAGAAACAGGGCAGGTGGGGAGGTACGGGCAGGAAGCTTCTGGAAACGTCTCCAACATGCTGAGGAGGTGACTGGGTTGAGGGAAGGAAGGGCTCACCAGCCCGATCACACAAGCGTTGGGAAGTCTCTCCGGGACTTTGAAAGGCCTAGATGAGCCTCAAACTCAAGCACAGGGCCATGAGGGCACGAGGCCGCGGGACCACCTGGGGGAGGGCAGCAGGGCCCGTGGGGGGCTCTGATGGCCCAGCTCACCCGGGCTGCAAAAAGCACCGCCCCAAGGCAAGCCCTTGGAAAAGTGTCTCGTGAATGACACGTGATGACCTCCAGCAGGGGCCGGCCTCATCTCTGCACGGCGCCCTCGGGCTTCGACAGGGCACAGACACCCCGACGTCAGACGACGATCTGCAGAGGGGGACCATTCCTGGACAGTCAGCAGACAGGGTGGTCAGGTTGCTGGCAGGGAGCAAGGTGGCCTGAAATGCCGGGCTGTTCTCCCTCCCTAACGGGGATAGGGCTGCCCGTTATCTGTAGCCCGAGGCGGGCCAGTCTGGGGGCGAGAAGATGGGACCAAAAGGGAAGCGCCCAGTTGGAGGCCCTGAGGCTGGCCTCAGAGGCGAGGCACTTGGGTGCTTGTCCCAGGCCCGCCAGCTGGGTGACCTCCATCGCGGCCCCCTCATCTGTGGCGCGGGTCCCACCTCGGCACAAACACAGGTTTTGTGAGGACCCTGCGCGGTGATTCCGCAGAGGTCTTGGCATGGCCGCTTCAGGACGGCCACTCGGAACCCTCCCTGGACCCGGGCTGGGCGCCCAGCACCCTCGAGTAGGGAGACGTCCCGGCAGCACTGGCTGGATTCTCTGCTACTATTTGCTCACCTGATGCTGCGAAACAAAGCACCCAAGACTCGGTGTCTTAGAAGGACAACTTGTTACTTACAGTCCCACATGGCTCCTGCGGACCAGGAGTCTGGCAGCGGCCTGGCTGAGGGGTTCTGGCCGCACCTCCCCACGAGGTGGCGCGGGCAATTCTGGCTGGGGACGCCGTCCCTGAGGCTGCGTCGGGGTGGAGATTCACTTCCGAGCTGGCCCACTCGCATCGCGAGCAGCTCGGTGCTGTCGGAGGCCCCGCCCTTCTCCCGAGGGCCTCTGCACGTGGACTGGGCTTCCTCACACGATGGTGTCTGGATCCCAAAGGTGGACACCCTAACAGAGAGAGGGAACAAGGTGGAGAGGGAGCCAGGAGGAAGCTGTGTCTTCTTTACGACGTAGCACAAGAGCCCTGAGGCCGTCAGCCCGCTGCCGCGCTGCACCAGTCCACACAGCCACACACCTCTGCCCGGAGCGGAGGGGGCTAGGCCCCGCCTCTCGGTGGGAGGGGCCCCGCTCACACCGGAAGACTACGTGGAATGGAGCAAATGCACGTGAATATAAACGCGTTCTTCGGAACCTAGCGTCCGACACACCGTTGCTCTCATTAGAAGCTGAGGGAGCAGCTTTACGCCCATCTTTGGTCAAACGTTACTGGCGGCCGCGGGCTAGTTCTGTCCGTCCCATTTGTGGGCAGAGAGGACCTTTCTTGTCAAACTCCGAGTCTGATAAAGACTGTCTGGAAATATTTATAAAAACGGAAAAACTGGCTGGGTCGGTGAGGTAGAATAAAAAACAGAACACCACGGAACAATTCGAGAGTTCGTCAAATTTATGTCGTATTGCATAATTTCTGGCACTTAGGAAAAAGCCTGGCTATGGGAGTCAATGATGTCATTGCCCATGACTGATGGCTTGGAGGAGGAGGAGGTGGGGGCCCGGGCTCCGGGAATGTGTGACAGGGCCTCCCTCACTCAGACCGACGGCCCTCCCTTCTCAAACCTCTGACCCCGCTCGCCCCGACTCCCAGCCCACGGCCTTTCTCCCTTCTTCCCTGGAGGGGGCAGCAGCCACCACGGGAGCCTCTGACCTCGCGCCACCAAGCCTGCGTCCCGACTGCATCTGCTTTCACCCCGTCTGGCTTCCCGCCTACAGCCTCTCCGTCCGAAGGACCATTAACGCATTGACTTTCGCTGTCGCCTGTGTCTTTGACGGGTTGTTTTTATTATCACCTCTGCGATACTGCACGCCATGCTCGTCTTTAAAAGCAAAGTCGCCACCACCGCCGCCCATCGAAGCCACCGCCAGCACCAGGACCGGGTGGTGCTGTGCACTCACTGGTGCTAGTCTGGGGCCTCCCAGAAACAGAGCCGGCGACGTTCTACACAGACCTGCACGCCTGTCTATCTACACGCCCGTACCGCTACACGTTACATGGTATCGGCGCTCGTCGTTGTGTTTATGGAGGCTGAGAAGCCCCCGAACCTGCAGTGGGCGAACTGGAGACGCAGGAAGGCCAGCGGTGTAAGTTCCAGTCCAAGGCCAAGCCCCAAGGTTGGAGAAGACCCAGGGCGCAGAGCTGAGCGAATTCTCTCTTATTCTGCCCTTTTGTCCTGCCTAGACCTTCAACGGACTGGCAGCGGCCCACCCACACTGAGGAGGCCCGCCTGCACTCAGTGGGCCCGCTGACTCAAAGGCTGCTCTCACCCACAAACACCCTCACAGACACACACGGAAATCCTGTCGAACCGGTATCTGGGCGTTCCACTGTCACTCGCGGAGCCTCCGTTTCCTTACCACGACCCTTTCTCCCCTCCGTCCGCCCACTCCCTCCCCGTGATCATTAAGCCCTCGGGACATCAGATCCTGGTCAGCACCAAACTGCCTGAAGAATGAAGCCTCGGGTGTGCTGACCGCAGACACGGAGATTGGGTCACGCCAAAGACAACAGTGTGGCCTCAGTTGTGTTTCCGGCCCAGGCCCATGAGTGCCGCAGGACACTACCAGCCGCACCCTCAGAAACCAGACACCACGACGCCGTGGCTGACATCAGGGCCCGATACAGTGACCCACTACCCCAGCTGGCCTGGCCCCAACCAACCTGTAGGGCCCACAGCCCGACTCCTTCAGCCCCCACCGCGAGCGATTCCCCTCACGCAAGCTGCCTGCGGGAGGCCGTCGGGCAGTCAGGCCGTGGAGCACGAGCTCACCTGTGACGCCGGGCTGGCACCATTTCCTCAACGAAGAGGCCCTTACCTGCTCGGCCGCCGACTCTAGTTCCCAGTTGATCGGGCTTTGATACGGGCAGGCAGATGGCCTCCTTAGTCCAGTGGAACCGTGGCTCAGTCAAACTGACACACAAAGTTACCCATCGCAACACTACCCCGCTCCCCTCCCCTGCAGCTGCCGCCTTGTCTCTCTGCTCCCTTCACGGTCGGACCTCCCCAAACTGTCCCCTCGTCCCACCCCATTCCCTTCCGTTACACTCTGTCCTCAGCTCCCTCTAGTTCAGCTTCTGCCTGCAAAACTTCATTGGAATTGTTTCCACTGTCGTTAGTCAACTCAGTAGAGTCCTCTGGCCACCCCCCTGCGCCAGCCCCTGCGCCAGCCTGTGCGGGCAAACGTCCCCGGGCTCCTGGGGCGCACGCTGCCCCCGCCTGCCTCTCAGCAGGCTCCCTTCTCTGCCGCCCTGGCTCCTCCCTCCCCTCCCTAAACGCTGCGCACTGCGCTTGGGCGCTGTCGCCGCGCACCCCCCGCCCCGTCTGCCTTGGGCAGGTCGGCTGGAGGCGTCTAAGGGCAGCAGCCACAGGTGCACGTCGGGGGCCCGCCGTGGGCACAGGTGGGGCCCAGCTCGCCGCCCAGCGTGATTAGCGACAAAGCTGGTGTTTTTGTTCCCACCCGTCTGACACCCGGGCCTTCGTTCTCAGTCAGCTGATCTTTGCCAGAGTGAGAAGCCTGGCAAATCCCCTCCCAAAATGCAACGGTAAAATCGGACAAAATGGGCTGTCAGGAAGGACACCTTTGTCCTTCTCCTGGAACATGTCTGGGCAGAAGCTGGTCATTCAAAAGGCAAGGGCGCCCCGGGGGCTCAAAGTACCAAACTCCCCCGTGAGTTGACTCTCCCAGCCTTGGCCGCATCACAGCCACCAGGGAATGGAGGTTGTCCGGGGCCCTGGGTCTGCCCCTTGCAGCTGCAGTGGCTCTGCCTTTCGTGGGTGCGGGGGCTCTGGCAGGAAGCCCCGGCCACCTCAGGCCCCGTCAGGCCTGTCCGGGGCTACAGATCAACAGGGCAGCACAATGGGGGTGGGAGGGATGCCTGGGGACCACGCCCGGCCATGGGGTCCCTTTGGGCCTGCCTTCTCATAAGAAGTGTACCTTGTGGTGCAGAGAGTGGGGTCCTCCGAGGTAAACTAGTGACACAACCATTTTCACAGTCCTGGTGCCAAGCTGCACGAAGAGGCGGTGACTTGGGGGGAAGGCTTTGGCTCAGCCTTTCGCTGCTGCGGGCACTTCAGTGAGTTAACGGACCCCTGTCTCTGGGTGTGTTTCTCCGTCGATGAAAAGGGGATAATCATCCTCTTGCCCAGGTGTCGTGGATGTGAAGGATAGCATGGGAGAGCCCCCTGGACACAGACAGCAGTTCGAGATTGTAAGACGACATCCTTACGTTGTTAGAACACTCAGCGCTCAAGGTCATTGAATTGCTTTTGAACGACAAAGGTCTGAGCCCAGTGTTAAGTATTTGCAGTTACCCGCTGCTTCCACCAGATGGCAGCCTTGCTCTAGGGGGACCCACGGAGGCCATGGGAGGAGGGGGCCTGCCTTTGACCTGTGAAGGGCCAGGGTGTCCCTGAGAAGGGCCAGGAAGACCAGGCTGTCCTCGCTCACTTCCCCACAGCGGCAAATCTCTGCTCGCCGAGGGCGGGGCTGCCTGTCCTCGGGGCAGTTGCAGATCACCTTAAAGGAAGGATCCATAGGTCAAAGGAATGCAGTCGAGTTCAAGGTTCCCCATTCAGTCAGCAAACCTTTGCCAGGGCTCCTCATCAGGGGCTCTCCTGGGCGTCCCCCTGTGGGAGGCAGACAGGGGGCAGTGTCCAGGCTGTGTCTGGGTGGAGCGCACGCCGTAGAGGGGAGGGGACAGGGTCTCTGGCGTTTCCAGGCGGGTAGGTGCCACCGCAGCCATTGAGCCCGCTCACCTGGGGCTGCCACCTGACCTCCGGCCTCTGGCTCCCTCACAGAAGACGAACACACACACGCAGCCCTGTCCTTGCAGGCGGTCCCTGTCCTTTCCCTCCCTCCCCTCCACTGCCATTGGCCTTGACTCTGACCCTCGACCCACCACCACGCAGACCGAGGCCCCTTCCCCGGTGGGCTCCCAGCTACAGACTCCGCATCTCTGCTCACTGCCCACCTGTGTTCTCCCTGAGCTGTGGCCCCAGGTCTGCCCCAGCTCTCAGGGGCCCCAGTCGGGCTCTGTCCTCTCTCACAACCCCACCCCCGGGACTCCCAGACCCCGTCTCTGCTCCAGCCTCTGGCCTGTCCAACAGGGTCCTCATCTGTCCTTTGAAAGTCGGGGACCCCGCAGCCACCACAGTGGGATGCCTGTTCAAGGCCACGCCACGGTGCAAGCCAAAGGGGTGAGAAGTCTTCCCGGGACCGGGCCAGCGAACAGAGGCACACGGGGTCTGGAGGTCACAGCGCGAGGCGCACTGTCCTGGGGTAAGCGGAGGCCTGCGGAGGCCAGGACCACAGGGTGGCATTCAGGCTGTGCGTGGTGACAGGGACACAGCTCTGGGGGGCTCTGACCGCCATGTGAATTATGCACATTTGACATGAAAACAGCTTGCTGTGCAGATCTGGCAGGGGCGGGGGACAGGAAGCTGCCCATGGCCATCGCGGCCAGACGCACCTGTCACAGCGGCCCGGGCCCCCTCGCCTTCCGAGGATGTCGGCAGTCGGTCTGTGCGCGGGCTCAGCAGCCGTCACAGTCGTGCCCATTCCACAGGGCAGGAAGCGGAGGCTACGCAGCGAGTGAGGGAGCTCCCCGGAGCCGGGGTCAGGGCCCGAGCTCGGGGTGGGCCCGGCCACTGTGTCCCCCGGCCCCGCCTGCCCAGGGCCTCCTGGCAGCGCAGGGCTCCCCCGGGAAGGGACTTGGCTTCAGTCTGTATGGACCATTTCCTTTTATTTTTAAAAATAAAAACACCCCTGAACACTTAATTTAACTGGAAAGTTCTTTCCACATCTGCATGGCAGAGAAATGCAGCCATTAGCAGACAGCTGCAAACCCCCAGAGAACACTTCCCAAGGGCCCAGGAAGGCTCCGCAGGGCGGTCAGGCGGCCCTGGCTTCCCCTGTCCCTCGGGTACCCGCCCTGTCATCACACAGGAATCCTTGCCGCCCTCACCCACGCTGGCCACGGAGCGCCGCGGGCAGGAGCTCCAGTCACTAATGAAGACCACACGACATTCTGCGGTCTGTGTGTGAACGCAGCTGCCCAAGAGGACAGAAAATAGGGAACATCAGGGCCCCGTGCCAGCCCTGCGCCCCCGCAGGGGACCCTGACGGCAGCTGTGCCTCCTCGGGAGAAAGCCCGGCTGGTCAGCTGGTCTCGAGGCCACGTCCCTCCCGCCAGCGCCCAGCAGGGAGCCCTGGAAGCGGGAGGAAGTTTACCAGTTCCATGTGAGCGAGAGCCCAGGGTGAGCAGAGCCGAAGCAGCTGGCTGTCCACACGGTCCCGTTTCCCGGGTGACCGTGGAGACATGAGTCAGACGCGGGGCCTCTGAGCAGGGGCGCGTGGCTGTGAGTCAGAGGCTGGCTCTGCGGGCTGCCCTGCCGCCCGCGTCCGGGGGCGGATCATCGCCGCGCCCGGGGGTCTCTCCGGTCCTCCGCTCTCCACGCTGCGCAGGGGTCCTGGCCCACGTGCTCTGTCTGTCGTTTAAAGGACAGCTTTGCTGCTCGGGGACACTTCCTGGGCACAAGCTGCGACACGGCGTGACCCCACAGGTGCCCCCAGGGGAGGGCGCCTCTGTACCCCTCGCGCAGACCCGGAAGGCAAGGTGGAGAAGCCCCCACCTTGGCCCTGCCACGCGCTGCACCCCGAGCCGACTGAGCGCGGCGCTCACTGCGCTTCTGATGTGACCCCGCGCTCCCTGCGTGGCCTTCTGTGGCGACGGCCGCGGAGGGGCGTGTGGGCCACCCCGGCAGGCCCCGCCCACCCGGGCAGTGGATGCTGTAGTTCTCCAGCCTCGCCCAGGTCTCTCCGCCTCCCTGAGCTCGGCGGCCTCCTTCACAGAGACAGGGGGCCGCCCTGGCTCCTCCTGGCCTGGCCCTCCCCGCACGCTGCGGTGTGAGGGAGGCACGGGGTCCTGCCGCCCGGCCGGCAAGGAGCCCGCGGGCCCGCTTCTGCCTGCTGAGCCCCATGTTCAGCGCCCGGTACACGTTATTACCCTTGGTCCTACCACAGCCCTCGGCGATGGACGCTGCCCCTGTCCCCACGCCCAGGCCAGGAGCTGGGGGTCAGAGAGCAGGAGGGAGCAGGTCACAATCACGTGGTCAGTGAGCCGCTGGCCCGGGATGTGAACCGTGGGCTTCAGAGTCCAGAGTCCTACTAACTCTGCCTGCCCCTCCCTCCTCCCGCCTCCCGCCTCCCGCCTCCACGGCGACCTGCTCTTGGGGCAGAGACCACGGCACCGTGTGCACGTCGAACCAACAAACATGCTCTTCTGCGTCAGCTCTGCTTCCCCCCACGGTCCTCCTTGCTTGATCCAACTTGACGCACAGTGACTTGGGCTGCCCCCCGGGACCTGTTGCCACAGCCTGGGCTGTCCCTCAGCCACACGGGGACAGGCGTGCAGCTCGTGTTGACTATACACAGACCCAGCATGGGAGCCAGTCCACAGCTCCGGGAGCTGAGAGTTAAAACCTGGAGCCATGTGAGGCAGGTAGTCGTCAAACGCTGCCACGGTTGCGAATTAAATCACCCACAGTTACAATTAAATAAATTATTATCAGCAAAGCAATGAATTCCCCAACCATACTACCTCCCAATCATTTTCATTGCAGTTTACTAATATCTATATTTTACTTATTAGATCTGAATGGTCAAATAGTATATAATGGTGTGATACTGAGTATCTCTCCCCAATTCTGTTTTCAGTGATATCATGTTGGGGGAAGTCTTTACACCATGGTAATTGGCAAACACTGTAAATTGGATTTTTCTTTTCCCGGAGAACTGGTCATTAAACGTTTCTTGGTGTCCACTGCATGACAGCACACATGCAGCGCCTTTGGTATTCAAAGCAACGTTTCAGTACCCCCCAGCTAAGTAGATGTGGATGGGAAGATGAGCCCTGGATCTAGAAATCCGGGCTTGTGGAAAGTCCAGTTAAAGAGTACGGAATGGTGATGAAGGCGCGAGACCCAGGGTTTGTTGCCCGGAAGCCTTTTGGGGACAGGCGGGCATGGCTTCAACAGGAAGGGCTGGCCGCCCTGGGCTTCCTGGGGAGTAGCTTTGGGGAGGTCCGAGAGCCCCTTCCAGGATGAGAGAGTCCAGGTGGGGTGGGCTTAGCTGTGATTACCTGCACAGAGGGGTGCTTTGGGGTCAAGGCCCTCAGAGATCGTCCCAACCATCTCTGTGGGGACTTGTCAAAGGTCCCTAAATCCGTGACGGAGATGGAGCGACACGTTTCCATGCCAGCAGTAAGGAGGCTGTGGCTCAGCACTGACCGGGAACAAAGGCTGGAGCAGCTGGGCCTGGACCAGCAGTCCTGCGGGGGCCACGGCGGGGTCAAGGCTAAGAGCGGCCCAGAGCTGGGGCCCGCGGCTGTGACGCAGTAGACGGGCACCTGGAGCTGGGGCGCTGTTCTCCCAGCCAGCAATCTCCCGCCTTTCTCATCCCACGGCACATGGGAACTAGTAACCAAAACTCTGCGGCACACCAAAGGATGTATTTTTTTGCTGATCTGACCAAAAATAGGTGTCATTTTGATTCATTCACACCGGACGGCTTGATTGCACTGGCTCTTGTCATTTTTAATTTCAGTCTCAGGGCCAAGCGGCCAGTGGCCCTGACTGAGCGGTTCGGAGCTGCGTGTTGTAAAAACGCTCGCGCGCCGGAGGACAACCGCCACTCCGAGACCCTGGCTGTGGTCCTCGAAAGATGCACGCACACATGTCACCCGTGGCCGGGCAAGTCCAGCTCTAGGAGCAAGTGTGAACTGCCCTTTGTGGCCTTATCTGTAACAGCGAAAAACAGGACAGAACGATATTCCCCATAATTCAGGGGGGCTAAAGCACACATCGGGAGTTGCCGCGAAAAGCCACGTTTCTGGGGGACCTTTAATGACGCGGGAAAAGGATAACCTGGCAGTTGCGGGCAAAGTGAGACCAGAGCTCCCGCGTGACGCCGTCCGTGAAGCACGCAGAGGAAGGGAGAGTCTCCCCAAGTCTTCAGTGCTTTTTTTTGTCTGCTGGTTCTGAGTTACGGGCACGTCCCACTTCCCTCTTCACTGTTCTTCTTCTAAGACCAGTCTGTAAGCCGACGAGGTAAAGACGACTTGGGGGGTGACGAGAGAGGCTTGGGGGAAAGGGGCCCGGGTTCCGCGGGGACTCTCCCGACAGACCCGCCCAGGCGAGGACGCTCCTTCCCTATTTCTCCCACACGCCTTGGGGGCCGCCCCTGGGTCCACCCTGAACCACTTGCGCACAGACCGTGCAGCTGGGGGTGTCTGTCCCTATGTCCCCTGCCGGGTGCTATTAAGGCCCCGTCCAGGCTGAGTCCCAGTGCCCATAGTTTTGCTTTATTGGCAACTTTTTGGTGATATTCTGGGGAGTTCAACCAAACGCCTAGTTAAGTTATCGAGCTTTTCGTTTGGTATAACTTCAACTGTGACCTGTATGACCTTCAGCAAATCACTGACCTTTCTTAGCAACACTGTCCTCTCCACAGGGAAACAACGGTGATGCTTTCCGGTTGCTGTGGGGGGGACAGCAGCATGCGGGGGCCCTGCCCCCAGGCACTTCAGAAAGCGGTTGTCACCCTCTGTCAGAAACATTGGATTTTAAGGCTGAGCTGGAGCTCAGGGTTATGGCGGACAGCTTCCATGTTTGCTTCTGTTTACAGAAGCGGGTCTAGCTCACGACTTTTGATGACAAAGCAATGTTATTTGTCAGACTTCCTTCCAGATAGAGGGAGCACTGGGTTTCAGGCCGTGGCTTCTTAGCAGCTCAAGGTTTTGCTCAAATTGGACTCATCTGAGTTCTTTGCACAACATGGAACTTTTAAAGCCAAATTTTAGTATGTTACTCAAATGCCAAAAAATTGCTAAATGAAAATGCTCAATATTCGAATATGCTTTTGATTTTAAAATTGGGAGGAGAGTGTTCTCCTTCACTAACAAATTTGTGGGAAGAACGTGACAGGCAAAGTCTGCCCATCAGTTATTTGCAACAGAACACTAAATGCGGCCTCTCCTGTTATCCTTCCATTTCCTGGGAAGCACCGAAGGCGGAGAAGGCAAGTCCCCAGCGCCCCCAACCCCCGACCTGACCGAGGTGCCGAACCACCCGCCGGAGCAGGAGCGTCCAAAGCCACAGGCCGGCGCGAGCCTGTTGCCCACCCACTCGCAGCCTGCACGATGTCTGGCGGAGAATTCAGCAGAGGGTTGGAAAGGATGATAAAGACGCACAAGAAGTTTTAGAGACAGTCGTCCGGGACTGTGACTCTCCACCCCCGCCCGTGGGACGGGGCGCCGCCTTCCCTCAGCGGGCACCTGACAAACGAGGAGCCGCCCAGCCTGAGCAGGAGGCGTGAGGGTGCTGAGCCCAGGCGCGGGTGGGGACGGGGGGCGCAGGGCAGAGTCTGATGCAGGCAGATGGGATGGCGGAGGCCACACTGACCTGCGGCGGTGGGGCTGCGAGTCGGTGCTGACTGAACACAGGGCACGCCTGGGGCCGCGAAGCCGGGGACACACACGTGCTCCCCCCAAACCCTGCGGAGGGGACCTCTGAGCTCCCCCTGCCCCCACTCCACCGTGGAACAGCCCAGTGACTCTGAGAGGAAGAGTAGAAATGCAAAGGGAAGAAACAGAAAATAAGCCAACCCGCACCTGTCCCCGCTCTGCGGGCCACTGAGCCCCAGGATCATCTGGGGGAAAGGAGATGTTTCCCATCAAACACGAGCGTGGAGGCTCGATGTTACACTTGGCTGTCCAAAGCCCGGGAAAAGAAACTGTCCCTGCAGTACTTCCCAGGGCTTCAAAAGCTATGAGATTTGGCCGAAAATTCAATACAGAGGCAGACAGAAAGAGTCAAGGGACCACATTTTCAGGGGTCTCAGAGTCAGAATAAAGGCGCATTTGAGTTCCGCTCTATTGGGTGCAGCTCTGTCAACGCACCAGCTTACAAAGTTCATCGAAAGGAAAAAGAAGGCATCCCTGACCCACATGCACAACCTAATCTGTTTGTGTTCCTTCCCCGTGTGTTTTTAAATTAGGATGTAATTCTGGAGGTGTAGCTCCTTGCAGAGTTTACGCGTCTGCAGATGGTCAAGCTGTTAAGATACTTCTTACAGTTATTGGCAGCCAGGAGGCAGCTCTTTGACTATTTCTGTGCCTTTCGGAAGAGAAAAGGACACGCCTGACTCTGACACCATGGAGAAGGGAGGTGTTGGGTCTCTGGTGGGGACAGATGCGTTCTCAAAGGAAACGGAGGAGGGCTGACCGGCAGATGCGGAGGAAAAGCAAGAGGCCCCGTCCGGGGAGCCGCAGGGAAACCCCCTGCAGGTGCGGAGACGCCCTGTGAATTCATGTCCATGGCCTGCAGGCTCCGGTGGCCCGGGAGTGGCCTTGTTTCTGGTCTGCAGCCGCTGGGGTCGAGCGGCGCCCGAGGATACAGGTTCCGGGACATGGAAGAGGGACCGGAGCGAGGCCAACTGGGTGGCGGTGCGCTCCCGCCCCCCGCACCGCCGACGCGCCCACGTGTTCAGGGCCAGGAGACAGAAAGGCCCACAGGGAGGGCCCAGCCACACCCAAAGCCCGGACGCCCCGACCGGGAAGAGAACCCCGCGCTAGGAGACACCCACGGCTGATGCCAGGGCGGTTCCAGCACAGAGGCTCAGAGCTCTGTGCAGGGGTTTCCACGTCTGCAAGGGGCAGGAGATGGGGCGCCTGGCGCATGAGAGCAGGAAGGTTAGAAATGACCTTCTGGCGTAAAGGGGGCACAGGAGGGGGCGGGGAAGCCTTTCCGTTCTTGGAGGAAAGTTGTGTCTCCGAGAGACAACCTCAAGCCAGGCGCTCACGTGCAGCAGGTCAGAAGTTGAGGGGGCTGTACGGTGTGGGACCCCGAGACTAGAGGGAAACTAGGCCAGGGTCATGTGCACCCCCTACGTACGACCCTGAAGATTCAAGTAACAACCACGCCGGAGGACACTCCCCGGCTGAGGGCTCGCGGGACACCTCCTAGAGGAAACCAGGCCTGTTGACAATGACCTCATGTGAAAAATACGAGTTACACTGGGAAATCGCCACCATGAGAAGGTATCGCAGTAGATGGTAGGATTTGTACTGCAAGCAATAAAAGTAACAGGACACTCTATTAAGAATGACTCAAAGTGGGGTGTTCACCTAAACAGCACAGGAGACCCCACATTAAATGCCAAAGTCATGGAAATACTATCTTGTGTCCTCTCAAATTTCAGAGACAAGAAGAATTTCTCCTGCTATCATGGTTCCTATGTATCATTTTACTGGAAATCCCAGCCATTGAAATAGCAAAAGAAGATTTAAATAAGAGGTAAAAAAAATTGGGAAAGAAGAAACCAAACTGTTACTATTGACAGAGACCGTGACTGTTGACATGCAGTCTACAGACAATTACTCTTAATAAGTGACTTCGGCAAGGTCCTCTGATATAAAATCGATACACGAAAAACTGGCAGCCGGACCAGTGAAAACAGGTTACAAAATGACCAGATTAAATACTGATCTCATTCGCAGGAACAAAGCTACAGCAGACAGGAATACGTACAAACAACTTGTTTGCAGAGAAAATAATCAAACTCCATTGGAGAATATAAAATATGCTCTAAATAAATGAAAGAAAAAAAAAAGGTAAGGAGAAAGATTATGTTCACTCACGGTAAGACCCAAATTCTCCCCAAATTAAAGTGTAAATTTAATGCAAGGTCAATATAGCTCCTAAGAGGGTTTTCAGTGAATGTGACAAGCTGGTTTTAGAATTTGTGTGGTGGGGAAAATGACCCCAAATGGCCAAGCTATTTTATAAAGGATGAAAAGGAAGGATTCACCCCCGCCAACAGCGAGGCCTGCGGTGCGGCAGCCACAACAGGGAGTTGCCGGCTCAGGAAAATGCAAACACGTCCACGTAACAGAACCAGGGGCCGCCGACGACACGCGCGCACGCGGGGCGCCTGCCGTCGGACCGCGGGGCATCTGCAGATTCGTGAAGAAAGAGGCCGTTCGGGAGGAGGAGCAGGGGCCTTGGCCGTTCAGCCGGGTTGAGGACTTCAATATGAAAGGCACGAGTTGAAAACTTTTTGCAGAGACCACGAGAAAATATCATTATCACTTTAGGGCGAAGGAGCTTTTTTCAAGGGAAACGCACAGAGAAAAAGAAAAATAACTTTGCAAACTAGAAACAGCCCTGTGCGAGGAAAGCCCTGCACCCGCGCTGGGAGAAGCTTCGTGCGGCCTTCGCAGGGTGGCGATGGGCGGGCGTTGGGTTCTACAGGGAACGCCTGCAAACCTTAGCAAACGGACGGACGGACTGAACGGTAAACATCCTGATAGAAAAACGGACATACAAGCCATCGATTGATAGCAGAATATGCCCAAATGGCTGATAAATTTTTGAAAAGATGTTCAATCTCACTAGTAATTGGGGGAAATCCAAATCAATGGTGATTAGGTTCATCCTTGGTTAAAAAAACAGCAACAACTGTTCTGGAGAGAGATGCTGACGACAAGGGGCAAGGATATCTGTGTGCCTCCCTCCCAATTTTGTTGTAAATCCAAAATTGCTCTAGAAAATTAAATCTTAAAAAAAAAGAATCTTTAAAAGAATGAGATACTACTTCCCATCTTTTCAAGTGGCCAAATTCTAAGATAAGGCACCACAAAATAAAATTATCAAACAAAATGAGCTTTGCAAAAATTTGCAGCTAGTTTTCAAACCTCGTTAGATCCTCAAATGCTGTGTTTGGCCCTCGGGGCCCGTGTGCTGAAATCACCCAGTGGGCGGCCCCAGGCCTCCCGCCAACCTCGCGTCCACGGCCTCAACCCCCACCGTTCTCTTCCTCCAGATGGCGGCTGGCGACCATCCAGGCCACGTGGTCTCGTGTCAAAGGCTGTCTTTTCTTGCACAGAAGTTTTCCATTTCTAGTTCACCCCATTTGTCTTTCATTTTCTCTGTGTGTGTGTGTTTGTGCGTAGTTCAGACCCTGGACACTCCCACCAGGCAGAAGTTTGGGAGTCAGGTGACGCTTGCAGAAAACCTCCTTAAGTTGTGCACCTAAACCAAGGGCTGTCGCCGAGATGTGGCCTGGTCACCCTTCCTCTGGACACTGCCACAAGTGTTACAAACGTCCAGGCTCCCGGCATGCTGGCCAGCCCCTCCGGGGACTTCCCGCCCACCGTGCCCTTGCCAAGGCCACCCTAGTGTGGAGGAAGAGAGCTCGTTTTCTGAGTTTTACTCCGAAATGTTGTCTTTCCTGCTCCTACAGAGCTGGATCCTCCCAGCCCCTGGGCACAGCGTCCCCCGCCGCCCCCGCGTTCGGCCTGGAGGTGGCGTTCTCTCATTCAGACAAGCTAGAGTGGGTCCCAAGGGCACCGAGGGGAGGCGCTGCGGCTCCGCCCAAGGCCTTGTCCTGGGACGCCAGCGGGGTGTCCGTTCTTCCTCTGACCCCAGCTCCCTGCTGAGCCCGGAGGGCAGGGCTCGGTAGCAACCGTGCAGTGGGAGCGCGTCTTCTTCCCGGTTCGGACAAAGTTGGGGACGGGGCTAGTCTGCTGCACTGGACGTGATGGGGTGAGAACTGGGGAGCAAGTCAGCCGGGCCTGAAGATTCCCTGGCCCCGACGCTGAGGAAGGTCCGAGGTCCTGTGAGGGGCGTGGCCCTGCGAGACAGACGGAGCGGCCCCGGCCCCCCCTCCTCCCTCCGGCCCCCCCATGTCCTGTCACCTTTTTCCCACAACTCACCCCACGTCTCCCACCTGAGCTTTTGTCCCATTTCACTCTCTCTCTAACAATGAATTCTAGTTCAAGTTCTACCTAGTAACTCCTGTCACCTGTGAGCTCATGCTGGGACCCATTTAGATGCCTGGGGGTAAGGCGGTGGGATGGGGCGGAGCAGAGACATGCCCGAGCTGGGGGCTCACGGCAGGTGACCCCGAGATTCAGCCCGGAGCTGGGCCAGATCTGTCCCCAGCCCCCGACACCTACTTTCAGACTGAAAAGAAACATCGTTATTTTAGACGACCAATTCTGGTGACTGGGACCGTCCTCACCTGCAGTGAGGACACCTTCAGCACTTAGTTACCCCTCCACCCTGTCAGGGGCCGTGAGTTTGGGGGTCCTTTCTGGTCATTCTGAGCATGTTTTAAAAAACAGAATGCACGTGTACTGCATGATCTCATATTTTTGAAAAAAAAATGTGCATTTATATGTGAGGAGGACAGAGAGAGGCGCTGTTATTTAAGGTAGAAACCGGTACAAAGCCACTTACTCCTTTTAGTAAATCCAAGAGCATTTGCATCTGTGGTGTCCCCTCCACTTGCGGAGACTGGGAGCGAGAGCAAAGGGACAGGGACCTTCTGATACCAGCCACCACTAGGCACTGACGTGGAGAGCGACCTGATGGGCCGTTTTATCAGAGTGTTAATGAGACTGGGTCTCTATGACAATATGTCCAGTACAGTGAGTCCAAGCACAGAAAAGGGGTCCCTCCCCAGAAACGGAGGCAGCCTGCACTGTGACCTTGGCCGTCCAGCCTGCAGCACTGGGAGGAACACAGACCCTCACGCCTTCAGTGCTGTGGCCACGGCGGCCTGGGCAGACTAGCCCAGGGGATCCGGAGTACGCGGGTCATTCCACACGCACACCGGCTGCTGTGACGGAAGCCCACCAGCTTCTGCCGGGACCGCACCCCACCCTGCCCACCAGCTGGTCCGGGGACTCCAAGTGGGTTCTCCAGAAGGCTCTGAGCTGGGGGCAAGAGGCTCCCTATGGGGTCCCTCACCTAAGCCACGCCCTCCAACTCAGTGTCACCCCAAGGCGCTGCTCCTGTGGGCGGGGTGGTTGCCCAACACTGGACAGCAGTGACCAGCGCTGTTTCCCAGTCGGCTCTGGATCCCACGCACGTCACTCTCTCCGAGTCACCGTGGGAGGCACCGTGGACAGCTCGGTGGCTCGGTGCGCATGACGGCCTGGAAGCAGCTGGCCTGGGACCGGGGCCTCTAACGCCGGCCGTCTCGTGTGCAGCCCACAGAGACGTGCCTGACATCGAGGTCGGACAGGCTCACAGGCTAGCACAGGCACAGCGGGCGGGGGTGCTCTTGGTTGGCACACTTGGGAAGCTGGAGCCTCAGAGCATCCGCTCTCCTCAGGAGCAGAGTCTGATAGGCGAGCAGACGTAATGCCAGCAAGGACGCGGTGAGCCGGCCCACCCTGTCCATCCCCCGGAGCCAGCGGCCATCGACAGAACACCCCGTCCAGCGAGGACAGACACGTGGCTTCCGACTGCACGGGGATCTTACCAAGAGGACCTTGTGCTGGGCCCTAAAATAAGCCAAGTGAATTTCACAAGGGTGAGATTCTGTAGCATCTGTTCTATGGTCACAGCAGAATTGAATTAGAATATAAAAGATCTAGAAAATGTCAACTGTCTCAGAAACAGGCCAACCAGCCCTATGCCGAGAGGAATCAGGGCCACGGTTGCCCGTGACATTCAGAGCACGGGCATGTGGGGCCGGGGCTGGGACTGTCCCCATCTGTGTGGGCGCGGCCCTCACAGAGGCACAGACATCTTTCAGAAGCCATTGAATATTTGCATTTCTCTGTGTATAAATTTTACCTCGATTTTAAAAAAAGCAACTGAGGCATTCTCTCCTCCCATTGCTGACTGGGACAATGACGCTCTGTACATGGGGTGGCTGATGTCTTTCGTATGGTGTTGTCACAGCACAAGTATTACTAACATCCCCTCCTCTGCCAGGTGTCCTGACGTCCAGGCAGCCTCTGGTCGCCGTGCCTCTGATGGGTCATTTCCAAGTAGGGCCCAGGTGGGGCGCCGCCTGGAGGCTGGAGAGGCCAAGCTGAGGTCTGAGCCGGGCCGGGCGAGTGACAGAGCTGCTCTGGGAGGAGAGGTGGGCTGGGCTTCTCTGAGAAACGGTTCATTCTGGGAGACCCCGGTCTCACCGGTTTCATAGCCATTACTTGGGGGCCGCCACATGGGGAAATCTGGGGTGTGCTGAAAACAAGGTAGTGGCACAATATTAGACAAAATTGGTACAAAAGCCCCCAGCCTCATGCCCAGGGTTGTGAGTGATCGCAGGCCGGAGGTTACAAGGGGCCCAGGGAGAGAGGGGAGGGAGGGGCCAGCTGAGCAAACTGTCGGGACGACAACGGCCGTGAGCAGCCCCCAGTCACAGTGACGTGCACGGGGCTGGGGGCATCAGAGCACATGCCCGGTGTTGTCATAGCAGATGTTACCCACCCCCCAGGTTCAGCACCCACCGAGCTCCCCCTTTCTCATCAGACCCATGGCCCCATTTACATAACGGGGCAGGACTCCATTTACCTCCATTTACCTGTTATAAAGAGTACAACAGTTCTTTACAGAGCCCTTTTCTCATTAGTTCATAAACAGATCGAAGATAGCCAATAAGATCATAAACACAGTCTCACACGGGCATAGAGATCACGTGACAGTGTCAGCATAAGGTTGTTATATAGATGGTCCAGGACTTAGGTACAAACGCTAATTTCATTATTCGTCACTGTCTCAGGTTTCCCTGAGAATACACTACGCCCCCAAACAACACTGACTGAAGAGCACATGGCCCTGTGGACTGGCAGTTTGGACTGAGCTCAGCGGGGTGGCTCTTCCGCTAGTCTCACCATGGCTCCCCGGCCGGCTGCAGTCAGCTGGCCCGTCAGCTGGGCCCCAGGGCCTCCCTGGGGGCCTGTCCCACGTCTGGCAGTCAGCTGGGTGATGTGGGAGCCACATGTCCCCAGCACCTAGCTGAGCAGCCCTGTCTTCCTCATGTGGACGCTGGGTTCCAGAGGCCGCAAGAGAAGACAAACCCTAATGGGCAAGCACTTTTCCAGCTTCTGCATATGTCACAGTTGGTAGTGACCCGTCGGCCCCAACGAGTCCCATGACCAAGCTCAGGTCAAGGACGTGGAGAAACACACTCAACCCCTTAACGGCAGGAGCTGCAAAACTTTGCAGCCCTGTTCTCCTCAGTTCACCAAAGCCATAACCAAAGTTATAAAAGCAAAGCCTCGCATGAAACCAGAACATTTATGGGCTCCATGCAGACCTTTAAAAATACTTTTTGAGACTCCTGTACGGAACAGCCCAAGGAAGAGCGATCGTCTTAAAGGAAGGAGAAGGGGCACATTTTCTCAGTGCTCTTGTGATGCTGGGATTTACAATCAATTATTAAGAGTTAAACAGCCCTCAGACGCACATGCTGCTGAGCGTCTCCCCGCAAGTGCTGCTAGAAAACACAGGCTCCAAGAGGGTGTTTTTAACTCCTGCCTGTGGCGACCAGGCTCTGCTCTCTGCTCTCAGAGACACGGCGTCCGGACAGGACGGATTTCAGCTGGAAAGGCCCACAGCGGTCCGAGCTGCTCCACCCGAGCTGCTCCACCCGAGCTCACGGTCGCTAACCGTCCTCCGAGACCCGCGGGGAGGAAGGACCCCAGGTACCGTGAGAGGTCAGGCGCCTCTGGGGGCCGGCGGGTCTCTGCCAGGCCCTCTGTGACATCAGAGGGAAAGCCAGGCAGCCCTAAGGAAGGTGTGGGTGCGCCGGGCGCACGAACCGCAGCTTCTGTGTCGCACAGAAGGCTTGTGTGTTTTTCTGAGGTCAGGGCCGGGCGGCGACAATGAGGTCATCCCCCAGGCCAAGGATATAAAACATCCGCTGTCGCTGAGTCATGCCTGGCGTGGACAGGTCTTTGTCATGGTCCTCCTCATGAGACAGAAAGCCCACACCTCGGAGCTGCTCGCAGGAAAACCGCAGTGCTGGTCCCGGGGGGACGCCCGCACGGGCTTGGCCAGCAGCGAATGTGAGGCAGCCGCTCATCCCCAGCTGGGCAGCATCACAGCACCGCCCCGGTCCCGCCTGGCAGGGCTGGGCCCCGGGAGAACTGCGGCTGGGTTATCTCTCAGCAGGCCCCCCGGGGCAGGAGACAGGCCTCATCACCAGTGCCCGGGAAATAATCCGGAAGCAGCACTTTGGAGAGCGGAAGATCCAGGTGCCAGTTTGTAGGTTATGCGCTCAGAAGGAACAAGTTCAGAGTCGACGGCGTGCCCCCCAGCCCGGGGCAACAGCCTTGGCAACGGGCGGGCGGGGCAAGCAGACTGCCCCTGGGGAGTGAGACGAGGGAGGCTGAGGCCCTCAGCAACGGCCTTCATCCCAGCCTAAGGAGTGGAAGGGTCCCCCCGCGCCAGGACAGGGAAGCCGTGGGTGGGACTTGAGAATGTGTGGAGCACAAAGGCGAGGGAAGGAAGCAATCCCAGGGCCCTTCAGTGAGCACGGTTCCGCTGTGGGCTCTGGGGCTGGGCCCCCGGGGAACTCGCCTGAGAGGGCGGGACACCTGCGCCACCAGACCACCTCCCCCCTCCCTCCTTGGTTCGGGGTTGCTTCCAGGGAGTCAAGGCCTAGCCCTCTGGTCTGCCCTGGGCCCCGGCCGGGCGTGCTCCTGGCCAGGGAGCGCGCACAGCAGGGCATGGCGAGCACTTGTGGGGGGGGCGGGGCATCGGCGCAAGAGGAAGGCGGGGCACTGACAGCTTCCGACGCATCCTGCTGAGACGCGCGGCGCCTGGCGTGGGTGCCCTGTCTTACCACTTAGTTTAGCGAGGTAACCAGTCACTTAGCTGCAAGTCACTGGGAGGTTAGAGTTGTCACTTCAGCGTGACCAAGTTTATTCTGACCGATCTGCCGACAAATTAATCCAAAAGGACCATGTGCCAGTGAGCAGACAAGGGCAGGTCTTTCTTGGCAGGCCAAAGCCTTCAGATCCAATACCAAGCAAGGCAGCCCAGCATGGTGGGTCCTCGTGGGGACTCTGGTCGCAGGCCCCCCACCCCCGCCCCTTACCGGCTCGGCGTTCTTGAGTAGCCAGGAGCCTCTCTGGGCCTCAGTCTCCTCATCGGGGAAATGCGAGTAATGTCACAGGTGCTGGAGATTAAGCGAATGCGCATGTGAAAGTATTTCACACAACATCCGCCTCTTTCAGTGTTTCAGGCCCAAAAAAATACCAGACTCAAGGCCAAGGCTCTAAAAACGCGCCCGCGCCCAGGGATTGCGGGCTCAGGTGTGGGTCCGGCCTTGGGACAGGCCCCCTGACAGAGCGCGCGGGCCGGGGGCGTGGATCTCCCAGGCTTCCCTCACACCGCACCACCGCTCCCCTTCGCTACGTAGCCAGCGGGCAGAAGGCGGCGGAACGACTAGTGCAGGCCGTTAACTGGGCCCCGCACAGCACGCGGCACTTCCTGGCACAACGTTCAGGCCCCTGGAGTCCGCCCATCCCCTTCAGGTCTCCCACCTCCTCCCCTCAACACTCCCCAGCCTCCCCACTGTATGGTCTGGGCTGTTGTGGGTCACCCATGGGCGCTGAGGGCAAGAAGTCCATCCACGTAGGTCCGTCCTCATGGGCATGGCAGTGGGGTCCGCTGGAATTACAGACCTCTGTCCCCACTCGGATCGAGGCATCAGCGTTTGGTGGTGTTTTGCTCAAATGCAGGAGGAACAAACGGAGCCCAGGGGACCCCTCTGCCACTCTGGCACCTAACCTTGCCATGTTTCTAAGAAGAGGCCACCTCCCGTCCACCCCCTCATTTGTTCCTTTAAGGGCCAGGGGCTCCGTTGCTGGGACAAGTGTATACACAGGGTCCCCACCTGCGGTCCCGGGTCAGGCGCTGGGGACACTGCCATGGACCAGGCACCCGTGCTCTTGGAGGAGCCAAGGCCGACGTCCTCAAGGTCACAACAAGAGGGCACAGTGAGCCCCTGTGAGCCCCTCCGATCACTGAGAAAGTGGAAAGAGCGGGCCCTTCTCTAACGTAGTGAAGCGGCCCCACTGGTGTGCTCGGTAGGCCTTCCAATCGCCTTAACCCTGAACTGTTTACTCAGGGACAAAACATTTCTTTTTTAACCCAAACAGCCAGATTAAAGGGGGAGGCGCACTGAGGCATTTTCTTCAAATCATACTCGTTAAGGGGAAGAGGCCTTTTTCCCCTGAGGCTGATGTTGGCTCAGGAGGGCACTGGGTGCAGAGCACTGACCCGAGGCCGTGGCGGCGCCCCAGCCCATGGACGAGGAGGCGGCACAGGGGCTGGGATGGGGCAGTTACCAAACGTGCCAGGGACCAGTGCCCACCCCTCGTGACGGCTCGGGGCTGCCCGGCTGGGATAAACAGCCCCCCTTCCAAGCCCTTTCCATCTGTTCCATTTCATTTATTCCAGAAGACATCGTCCAGCACATGGCTTTGCTCATCTCCTGGGGACTATCCAAACTGCGGAAATGAAGAAAGGCCACAGTATAGCCTCGCTTCAGGGCAGGAAGCAAGCTGGTCTCTCCTCAGGAACGCTGACCAGCGCGCGGTCCAGCGGAGAGCAGGACGCGGGCTCCGTGCTGCGCGCTTCAGCCACGGGATGAAGGACACGGCGTGAGGAAGAGGGGGAGTGGGGCTCGCGAAGGGAGTCGCACCTGCGCTGATCTTTTTTAGGGGGGGCATCGGTCTTGCTTTCTAGAAGCTGAAGTTGGATATTGGCTGTGAATATTTTGTTAAGCAAAATGGAATTTAACCGACTATTCCAGAAAAGTACTTTGACTTCCCACACATAAGCCCATAAGAACGCAGCGGGCACGGCTGCCCCGGCGGAGCCCAGCACCGGCTGCGTTCAGAGTGGGGGCCCGGGCTCTGAAGTCAGACAGATCTGGGTTTTCCTATAAACTTTGCCACGTCCACCTGTGTTGCCTTTAACATGTTTTTTAAGCCTTCTGAGGCCCCTTTTGCACCTGTGAAATGGGGGCAGTTGTCTCTCCCCCACGGGGCCGCTTTGAGATTGAATGTGTTCACTCACATAGGGACCTCGTGGCACCAGACGCTCAAGGCGCTCAACTTCCACTGATCTCCCTCCCTTTCCAAGGTACACGGTTATTCATGTAAAATGCACTTGTAAACAGTAGCAGCACAAAGGTGCTGTTTATTCTGGTTAATCAGGAGCCCAGGGAAGGGATGAAAAATAACGTTAAGATGATCACAGCCGACAAGAAAAGCTGGCTTCTTCTGAGCATCTGAAACCCCTGGCGTTAGGCAATTCGGTCATGACTTGTTTAGGTGATCTTTTCACGTCTCTTGGAGATGCTGAACTTCTGGCATCTAAATTTTCATCCAGTTTTGACAATTTTATTTGTTATTTATTAAAGCATTTTTTCCAATCCACGTACCATTGGGGTCACCAAAGGAAACTTTTGATAAGATCTCTGCTTCCTCCTGGAGAAACGGATGCAGGTGGGTACTTAGGACCCAGGTGAGAGGTGACCGGGTGACCCTGGCCAGGGTGACGCTGAGGGCTACGAGGGGACTCTAGACCCACTGGAATGCCTGTAAGATGCGGTGGACGGTTCTTGCGGCCGTGGACGGGAGTGGTGCCCCCTTGGCTAACTGCATGTGGAAGAGGAGAGAAGCGAGGACTAAGCGTCTGGGAACCTAGACACGAAATAATCCTGCAGAAGAAGGTGAGCCTGCACGGAAGTGAAAGGAAGTGTCCCTGGAGTCAGAAGTGAACCAGGAGAACGTGTCATCACAAAAATTAAGGGGCAAACGGGCCTCTCAGAGCCTGGGGTGGTCCAAAGTGAGACAGACGCCTTCCCCCAGTCCGTCTTTCCACCCAACATGCAGTCCTATTCTTTTTACCCTAAATGCTTTTTAAAAATTGTGATAGGGTGGCTGATTTTATATTTTTAATTTTTTCAGCCCTCTCTCCATTGCTCTCCGCTTTGGCAACCCTCCGCGCGCTCTGTGTCTATGGTTCTGTTCCTGTTTTGTCTTGTTTGCTCATTTGTTTCTGGTTTGTTTTCTAGATTCCGCGTGTAAACGAAACCATACGGTGTTTGTCCACCTCTGTCCCTTTTGCCCTGACACCGTCTCGGCCACATCTTCAGCCTTTCTGACTCTGCTTCCCTCCCGTCTTCTCTGACTCCCTCCTCTCTCTTTTCTCATTTTCCTCTCTTTGTTTTCCTTCTTCCCACCTCAAAAAAAAAACAAAAAAAAAACCTGGCTCAGAAATGTTGCCATCGTTTTTCAAATCACAGAAGCCTTTTATCCAATTCGCAGTCAACAATATTTGTAGAAAAAAATCAGTACAAAATTTAACTGACAAGGACTCAACCTTTCCAGAGTACAAGTTGTTCTTGACTAAAATGTGGCAAGAAATAAATCTTCCTGCCTAAATGTACGTGTTCAAAATTTGACACCAGATTGCACTTGGTAGAAATAATGGGCCATGACCACAGAAGGAACACTTCTCATAGCTAAAGCGGTGGCTGTTAAAATTTCTATAATTGAGGGCTCAGGTACTGATTTTATAAACTCTCCTCATTCATGAAAATTGACCTCGATGGAATTTATTCCAGTAAAATGAAGTGGACACAAGTAAAAAATATTTATTTCGATGTATAGGAAAGTGGACAAAGGATGATATTCCTTCTAATGGAATTTACTGCAGACAATAACTATTTCACCATAAATTCATCAGCGCTCTTGGAACCCTGGTTAAAATGTCTGTATTCAGAATATCCTCAGGGCAAAAAAGTTTCCGAGGTCAAAACCTCATCACCTCCATTTGTTTTATGGAGCTGTGCGAAACAGTCTTATGACTGAACACGGTTTCTGATGGTCATTCTTCTCCCTTTTCTAGTTTTATGCGTGTGTGCGTGTGTGTGTGCGTGTGTGTGTGTGTGTGTTCCATTTATCTGACTAACACATGTGAGTGCCTCTTAGAAGGTGGATAGTAACAATTTTGGAAACGGATTATACTCATTTATGCAGATGATATTTTGTGTATAATAGGAAGTTGAAAATATTTCTATGTGAATAAATAAAAATCAATCAGTCTTCCAGTGCACGGAATCTTTTTCTTTATAAAATCAGTCTAATGCTACTTCTATAAACTCATTGAAAATTAGCAAGCTCTGTACCGGAGACAACCCTTTATGCTTCTGTTTTATTTTGCGACGACCTCGGGGCTGTAAGGTTTTATAGGGTTATGGGGATGGGCTGTGATTTGCGCCTCTCTTTCAATGGGAGGAGGCGAGTGGCTGCTGGGCCGCGAGCCCGGGGTCACGCTTCCCTTCTGTGTTCTCTGCGGCGCCCCGTGTTATTCTAGGCAAGCCTCGCTGTCTGGGCCTCACTCCCTCGCCTTCTGAGAGAAGCCAAATCGCACATCAAGGATCATCTTCCCACAGAGGCTGTGAGGACCCAGAAGGCCACGTCCGCATCCTGGCCTCAGGAGGGGAACACGAGGACCCCTGGCGCCTGAGGGCCAGCCTACGTCAGGAGGTGTGGGCACTGTGACTCCCCGAGGTGACGGCAGCAATAGGAGAGTGTCTCCCTCCTTGGCGACTCAATTCCGGAGCCCAGGAGCGAGGGCCGCCTCTGAGGAGAGGGAAGGTTGCCCAGTGAAAACTACTTTTGGGATCGGTCCCCTGAGATTTTAGTTACGGGAAGTTATGGGAGTGGACAGACGGGGCAGAGGGTGGCGAGAGTGGCCACAGACAGCCCCTCCCCGGATATCTGTCTGGGGTCACCTCAGCAGGGTGCACTTCAGGGTTTGTGACCTCACCCTGGCCAGAGCCAGGTTTGGGTTTAACCGGGGCTTTCTTCCTCCCAGAATCCACATATTACCTTTCCCAGGACCACAGTTCCCGGATCTGGGCCCCGGGGAAAAAGCGGCTCTCCTGTCTGGCACATCTCATTTCTTAAGGGAGGGTCACATGGAGAGTCAGCCAGGGGGTTGCATTGGCTCCGAGGGCAGGAGGACACCCTGCTTCCTGCAGACAGGAGCGAACGTTCCAGTCTGGGAGGCGACCGGAAGGGCCGGCGGGCCCAGCCCTGCACAGCCGGTCACCCAGGCCCCACCCCGGACGCCTTTCCTTCTCACCCTCAGGCCCCGCACTGTTCCCTCTGTAGCTAACGTCACTTCTGTTTTGTAAGGTGTCAGACAAGTTGGAGTAAAATGTGCCACTATGACAGGAGCCCAGAAAATTAAAAGTGGGGGCCCTGAGTTGAGTTCCCAGCTTGCCTTGCTGACGGCGGGAGAAAGAAGCTTCTGCGCTGCGGCCGGCGCAACCCTTTGGGAGCCCTGCTGGCTGGACGGTGCGGCCCGTTCTCAGACACACGGCCACGCGGCGGGCGCAGCAGACGGGGTCCGCGGGGGGAGCGCCAATTCCCAGTCCGACCCGAGGGAACCGCCTGTTTCGCCGGGCACTCAAAACTAAGGGCTCGGGCTTCCTCGCGCTGTGGGCACGGACCCGGGCTCCAAACGGGCGACACTCGGGAGCGGAAGGCGGTGTCCTATTCGACCGACCCCGTGGAACCGAGGCGGCCGAGGCCTGGCCGAGACCCCAACGGCTGCGGAGGCCGGAGGACCGGTCCACTCACAGGGCCGCAGGTTCTTCCTCCCAAGGTTCTCGGGTCTTCTCAGTGACGAACACCAGCCTGCGCGATAATTAAGAAGCAGAAAGCCACCCCCACGACACGGTGTCTTTTCCTTCTCATGCCTCCGCCCCCCGCGGGCTTAGCCGGCCAGGCCACCCCCGAGACGCAGGCCTGGGACCCAACCGCCCGGTTTTACCCTCATCCTTCTCACAGCGGATTGGTGACCAGCGTCAGAAGGTGTCTTCAGCTTCCATTTAGGAAGCACGTAACAGAAACTAGGTGACAGAGCGGTAAATTTAGCATGGATCGGGGGTGGGGAGAGGGCGGGTGCCACATTTCCATCCTCTTTATCGCTTCAAGAATAAGACTTGATTGTTATAAGCAAAAGTATAAAAAAAAATACTTTTGGGGGGAGGGGGTATTTGAATCATGGTAGAAAAACAGATGTCCCTTGTTATTTTGATTTTTTTTTTTTATTCCATTGGGAAATGCTATGTGTACATGTTTGAAGCATCCCGTGGATTTTTTAAAAAGGGTTTCCCGCCTGAAAGGAAAAAAACATCCCTCCTGTGCCTTCCAGTCCCCGGGTGTCTACCAGGAAGTCGCGGTTCTGGGGAGACGGACCTGCAACCTCGTGTTTCGGGCCCACGCGCTCGCGGCAGGAGCGGTGCGGCGCTTCGCGCACACGCTGAGGGGCCGCCCTGACAGCCCCGGGGGCAGCCGGAGGGTCTGCGTTTGCGGCCGAGGCTCGGACAAGGGGCGTCCCCAAAGGTGTGGCTAATCAGCGGTGGGGCTCCGCACGGCACCCGCGTGTGTCGGGCTCGAAATGCCACGCATTCCCCGCAGCTCGGGTGGCTTCCGCCTCGCGGGGTCCGCAGGAGAGGCTCTGACCTTGCGGGAGGACGGGCGGGCGGCTCCCGGGGGTGGGGCCGGTCTGCGGGGCCCAGGGACCTGCAGCCCAGACCACGCCTCCACCGCGCCTCCGGGCTCTTCCCTGGCTTGTCTAGCGGAGGGAGGTGGGCGAGGCCCCGCCTATTTCCCTCGAGGTCGGAAATCAAAGGAAAACCGTGGTGTTTGGAGAGGGGGGGGTTGTGGGTAGAGAAGTGACACCACAGCCGCGCAGGGTTGCGGGTTTTACTCTGCGCTGCCCTGCTGCCTGGGGCTGAGAGAGTTACGCACGGCTCAGCGGCAGGGTCGCAGACGCGTCTTTTCAGATGAGCCTGATGGTCCCAGCTGGGAGGGGAGACTTGACACCCCTTGGAGTGTCCTTCTCCCACGGGAGGCCCGTGTTAACAGCGGCGATATTCAGTCATCGGACGCTTGGCCAAGAGTCACAATAGAAACAGAAAAGGAGCGTTCGAGCACCTTCTCCAACAACTTCGGATGCCACGTTTTTTCTTGTTAGTCATATAATTCTATAACGTACGAACTGATCGATGAGAGACCCAGGGATCGTTCCGAATGCTTCTTTTTCCTCTCCTCGATATCCGATACTTTATCACGCCTTCGTAGTGACCTCCATGATCTCACTTGTCTTCACATCTCTCCACGGCTCAGGCCACATCTGCCGTCCCCGTCCCCATCACCCTCCCCCCCTCCTAGAGGAACTGGTCATCATGATGCCAGAACAATCAGTTCTAACAGGCACTGCGTCCCAAACCTAAATGTATGGTGACCCCTACGTGCCCCTTCTGCACTGGAGACGCTGTGGTTCCCAGGCCCGAGCGCAGGCCGTCGATCACAAGGCTGTGCCCAGCAGACCTGGTGGGGAGGCAGCCCCCTCACCGTCATCCGGGGGGAGCTATGGTCGGCGACATGGGCACCTGCAGGCCAGCCGTGTCCCCACCTGTGAGTAGCGCAGCCATTTGGAGGCTTCTATTGGGAGCCGTGGCCGAGGCCCTTCCCCCGACTCTGCACCAGGCCTTCCCACACTTCACCTTCCCTGTCCCCACAACAACCCACCTGCTCTGCGTCCCCCTGCGCCCAACAGCTCCTTTCCCTGGGGAGACCGGGACCCTGGGGAGAGGTTCTCCCCCTGCCTATTGCTGGTACTATGGCATCAGGATCAAACCCTGATTGTTACTCTAACATCCGCTCATTGTCCTACCTGGGCACCTCAGTACCCAGCAGGGGGCGCTGCATCGGAACCCAAAGTCTGAGAAGCCCGGACCTCCTCTGCTGAGTCCCCACCCTATGGCCTTTAGAGCAGTGATCTTGGCCTGTCACCATCTCGTTGTCTCCCCGGATGGAGCAGAGTTCAGCGCGTTGGTCCACGGCCTTGGCCCCGTGTCTGGCACGACGCACAGGCCGGACCTGTGGCTGGGGGTGAGCACCTCGTCCTCCGCCAGGCTGTAGCGTGGGCAGCCACATCCGTTCCCAAACCCAGAAACACCAGACGCCGGGGCTGGAAGGAACCCCCAGTCAATGACAACTTATCTGCAAAAGACCCAGGCAGGCCCAAAGGAATTGTGTGACTTGTTACGAAGACAGGCAGAGAGGGATGAAATTCACTTCTCCATCACGTTGGTACGGTTGTCACCACGATTGTTGTAGTTGGTCTTCTCTGACTAGAGTACGAACTCTGTGGTGGCCAGGCTCGTCTGGGATTTCCCGCCATGATTTCCTCCCTGCAGAGTGCCAGCTGGCAAGTCGTAGGTGCCCCACAAACGTGTGGAGACACTGGAGAGATGTCAGTCCGGCCGAAGCCGCTCATGGACACCAGTCGCTGAGGACCCGGACAAAGTCCATCAACCTGATGCTGCTCCCCAGGGGCCTGCACACAGCCGGCACCCACGCCGCCCCGCCCATGCCCCCCACTCCTGTACGCACCTCAGCCAGACCCCTCAGACTCTCCTGTCACTTCAGGGGTCCCAGTGTCCCAGGTCCGCACTCATCCCACTGTCAGCGCAAGATTTTGCTTGTCCTGCAGTGGGAAAGGCCACTCCCAAACCACGTGTCAGCCGCAGACAGTAGGAAAGGGAGAGGAAGAAGAGGAGCAGACGCTGAACTGGCCTCTCTCCTCATTAACGGCCCTTCGTCTCTGCTTTTCCACTCAGTGCACACCCTTGGCTAGGGCTTTTGCATCAAGGGACCAAAGAAGCCCCTGGTTTGCTGCCCTCCCCAGGGCCACGCAAGGCCAGTGAGGAAGCTGGGACCTCGGGCCTCTCTTGGGGGATTGGTCCGGCCTTTTTCAGAAGGAACGTTGTCTTTCCTGCAGCTTCAATGGTAGCTGCTCGAGTTTCTAGAAAGTTCTATGGCTTGAATCATGAGGTTTCACAGGCTATTTGGCTTAGGTGAATAAAATTAACTTCTAAACGCAGTCATCGGTTTTCCATTCCGACCTGATCTGGATTAATTGGGCCAAGCCTGAGCTCACAGCTTTCAAGCATTCAACTTCCTCGGAAAAAAAGCGTCATCAGGAAACCCGCACACCGCTCTGACCAACTCTGGCTCCATGGTCCCCTCTCCGAACTGTGGGAAATACTGTCTGGGGTGCCGTCTTGGCCTGGCCCTCTGTGTGTGGGCGCCCCATCACCAGGAAGCAGTGGGTGGATGGGGCGCCGGGGGCAGAGGGGGGCCCTGGGGCTGAGTCAACCCATTCGCTGCCTCTTGGCCACAGACATTCGGCTACTGTGGCCGCCCCTGGATCCCATGGCTGCCTTGGTCCCTCCACAGCCCTGATGGGCCACACAGCCAGACATGTGTTCCAGTTTGTCACCCACGTCCCCCTCTGTGAGCAACTGGAACGTCCCACGGGGGGGTGAAACCGCAGGCTGGGGACGGCTGGCCTGAGGAACAGCTATTTTTGCTTTTGAGCATTCTCAGCCCAGAGAATGGAAGTATTTATATTCTGGCATTTGAACTGAGAGATGGGTAGTCTTCTGGGGACATTATATATTATTCCATTAACTCTGGGAATCAGACAGCATCTTCTTGGTTTTTCACGGAAGACCCCCAGGAAATTCGGCACAGGGACAAAGGGACCAAGGGACAAAGATCAGTTGTTGGAGTTTCAGAGAAGGGAGAATAGTCAGTGGCAGTGGACCCCTTTGGCTCTGCTGTGGAAGCAAGGGCCTTCCCTGAATCTTGCATGAGTCTCAGGAACTTGGCGTGACCCTCCTTAGCTCTCAGGCCTCGGAGGCGAAGCCCGTGCTCGCAGACCCCACTGAGTGGGACCCCGCCTGCTTCTAAGACACCGGGACCAGCAACGCCCTTCCTGTGGTTCCCGAAGTTCTCCGGTGGGACTCGCCCTCATGGCCATTTTCCTTGCCACGCTCTCGATGACAGCATTTAACTGTGTCTTGCTGTGGGGGCCCTCAGAAGGACACACCGCGCAGTGCCGCTCCCTGGGTGGGTAGCTTCGGCCGGGGCCCATTGGGTGGCCTGGTGAGAATGCCGGCTTGGTCAGGCAGAAACTGGGTCCATAGAGGCCGTGTAGGGGCCAGGTGACTTCCCAACCCCAAGGTATGACAGAGGCATGTAAGGGAATGGGTAGAATTTTCTACAGAGGGTTGTAAGTGATGGGGCCACTCTTCCCAAGGCCACATTCCAGCTGTTACTCCTGCTCCGTGGGAATCAAGCCGGCAGCACAGTGACCTGACCTGCCACCTGCAGGCCACCCACGGCATCCACCTCATGAGACTGAGGGAGAGGCAGCTTCCCCGATGACTGTGGAGTCCACCCGGCTTGTCACAAGGACTCACGAGGGCTGCTGGTGTCACCAGCATCCTTGCAGGTGCGGGAACTGAGGCATGGGCAGGGCGTGCCACTCCCCGGAGTGCACACGTCTGGGTTGAGCTGGAGCCGGGAGACACCGGATCCCGTGTCCGTAGGTTCCTGGGCACATCAGGAAGAGAACGCTGCATGGGGACGACTGGGGGGGGCTGGTCTCGTGGCAGGAGGACCTCAGTCCTATTGGCTGTCTACCTTCCTGACCCCTCGGGGTCTGACACTAGCTCCCCCCACCCCTGCCGTGTTCTACCCCCTCTCCAAAACACAAGTCCCCTCCAAAGCTCCATCCTCGACCCTATTCCGTATGTCCCCTGTGTTAGCGTCCTGTAGCTGCTGTTGCCACATACGTACTTGGTGGCTTAGAATGACTCACATTTATTCTCTTACAGTTCTGGAGGCCGGAGGCCAAAGCAGCATCCCTGAGCTAAGTAAGGTCAAGTGATGGCAGGTCCGCGCTCCCTCTGGGGACTCCAGGGCAGATCTGCAGTTCATCTGCAGCGTCGGACGGAGGCTGCAGCCCGTGGCTCGTGGCCACACTGCTCCACACTGCCCCTGTGGCCACGCGGCCCTCCTGTCGTCCCTCCATCTCCTCGCTGTTACAAGGACCCGTGTGACTGCAAGGGGACCCCCTGCACAAACCAGGATGATGTCCCCCGCGCAAGGGCCCTAACTCGGCCACGTCTGCCAGATCCTGCTTCATCCAGCACTCACAGGTCCCTGAGATTAGGAGGCGGATGTCTTTGGAGGAGCCATTTTCCAACTTACCTCAGATTCCGCAGCCTCCCCCTCGGCCCTTATATTGAACGGCCGACCTAAATTCCTAGCAGACCCCCCAACAGCCGCGACCGGGGGAGGAGGGCCCTGCACCGGCCGCAGGCCGGCCCTCTGCGCGGCGGCCACAGCGACGCTGCAGGACCAGGCACAGCAGCGTGGGGGCCTGGCCGGCAGAAAGACTGGGTAGCCTCCCAGGGGACCACGCACGTGGCGTGCCTGCTCGATTGGACGCCGGCTTCCTTGCCTTATTTTTCCAGTCACTGTGCCGTGGGCCCGGGGGTGGGAACTCTGCAGGCCCTGGCCCGGCCGGTCCGAAGAGTCCCAGCACATCTGTGGGGAGCGCCTCTCTGCGCGAGCAGTGACGCGCTTGACATAAGACACAACAGAGGCACCGGAGGTCAAAGGCAGCAGTAAAAAGAAACACTCCAAGAACGGAGCCCGTGTCAGGAGAGACCGGTAGGAAGTCACGTGCCACGGTGGGTGGGTCTCCAGGCAGACTGGCGTCACATGTGCTTTGTGAAAACCTCTCTCCCGGGGTGGGGCTCATCAGGGGCTCTCAGCAGAGGCATTACAAGTGGTGGCCCGGCCAGTCTTGTAAGCACTGGTGACATTGGGACATCGGCTCTGCTGCCTCAGTCCCTCGGTCAGGAAATGAAGTCTCCGGCAGGGCAGGAGTTTGCCTGTGCAAATAGGGGCGTGGGAGTGGCCCCTGGGCTGCGGACATAGCAGTGCAAGGCTTGACAGCTCGGAGACTCCTGGGAGCTCAGCATGTGGGAGCCCCGCCACCTGGGACCGCGTTAGGAAACCCTCCGAGTTCACGTGGCAGAGGAAGGCCAAGGGAGCCACGTTGTCGCTTCCCTGCCATCATCAGACCTGTTTCCTTTTCCTTTAGCAAGAACCGAATGCTGCTTCCAAACGGAAATAGTAGAAAATTACTGTTATTAAGCCTCGTTTTGCTCGTTTGGCATCCACAGGAGCAAAATGTTTGCTGTCAAACTTCCTCCTTCCTACCTCCTGATCCTTCGCCAACAGAGCGCACGACAGAGCAGGAAACGTCGGCAAGCCCGCGGGCCGAAGAGCGGTCATTACGCCGGTCATTCTGACGCCTACAGGGCTCTCCGGAAAGCGGCCGGGTCCCCCGCTGGCAGCCAGCGCGCTCTCAGCGCCGTGCACGAGCTGCCCGCGGGCCCGCCGCGCTCAAAGCTTCTCCCTCCCGCGGGGCGGCGTTGGCGGCCCCAGCGACGGCCCACAGGGAAGGAACGCCCAATCCTGCGTTGCGGATGAAAATCAAAGACCACGCCTACAGGGTGTGCATTTTCAAGGAAAATCCTACTTTATTTTGCTTATTCCCCTCTGATTTGATTTTTCACGATCGTAACACAAATCCAAGCGTTGAGACTACGCAGCTAATTTCTGGAGTACGGACCGCCCGCCAGCGCTGAGCGCGTCGTCCCCGGCGGCGGCGATGAACAACGGTCACGCGGAAGGGAGGGGTTTGCCGCAGACTTCGCCCAGCGCGCCGCCGGCTTCAGATCGCCCTCCGCGAAAGGCCGGGAGCGGCGGCCAGCGTCAAGCCCACGTTAAAACAAATCGGAAGCTCTTTTGATAACTGGCTGTAGCAAATGGAAGAAACTCATAAATGTGGGTGGAGACGGAGAGGGTTTCACGCTGCTTTAAAGTGCAGCCTCTCTGAACTGGCCGCGCGTTCTGCGGCTGGCTGCACGCGGGCCTGCAGCGTGGCCCTCCTCGTCGCTGAGACCCAGCGATAAGACCCGGTGAGATGCTAAGCGCCGGAACGACACACGGTGGATCGTGATCTGGACGCACGAAGACCCAACAGAAATGTCTGGTTGTCTTCCTCTTCTTCCCAGCCACAAGGCTGCCCTTCGGTTTCCTTTTAGAAAACTTTGGGAGGGTTTGGAAGGGGATTATTCTGGGACCCTGACCTTTGTCCCTTGTCCCGCCGTCTCAGGGACAGTGTCGCATGGCATGCCTCTGAGTACCTCCTCCCCTGCAGCTGGTGGGCCTGGTGTGGGGAAGGTTCTCCACCTCAGTAACCATGGGAATCCCTCGGGGAGTTTACAGAATTCGAGGCCTGTGCCCCACGCCGGCAGCTCCGGGTCACTTGGCCAGGGGCAGGGCTGGGGCGTGGGGGCTCAGAGCTCCCAGCTGAGCCTCATGGGCAGCCGGGGTCCCGGGACTCTCCGCCTGTGGACATAGGCTCCTCCTCGCACGTGAAGAGTATTTGAGTGACGACGGGGTCACAGTGTGTTCAGGCTGCTGTCACAAAAATACCCTTGGCTGAGGGGCTTGAACAACAAACATCTGTTTCTCACAGTTCTGCAGGCTACAAGGCCAAGATTGAAACACGGGCAGATTGGGAGTCTGCTGATGGCCCACTTCCGGCTCACAGCTGGCCACCTTGCCACTGTGTCCTCAGGGGGTGGAAGGGGTCAGGGAGCGCCCTGGGGTCCCTTCTCTAGGGTCCTAATCCCACCGATGAGGGCAGGGCCCTCACGACCCGCCCACCTCCCAGAGGTCTGATATCATCGCTGTGGGGGCTGGGATTCCAGCTGACCACTTTGCAGCAGACACAAACGTTCAGACAACAGGTGGGCTCTCCAGGTGTCCCTGCGACAGCCTGTCAGGGTTGACAGGGGCTCGATAAAGGCTGAACGGGAAACGGAGTATAGAGACAAGCACACGTAAGATGGCCCTAAAGACACTGTGGGGCACAAGGCTGAGACACGCTTGGGAGCCCCACTGAAGAAAAGTGACGTGAGATTGGGCACACAGAAGTGAGGACAGGGCGTGGGCGGTCCACGCAGTGGCAAGCCCTGAGCCCTCTGCCCTGTGAGCCCCTGCAGACGCGGCCCCACTGGAACTAGCGGACGGCACCGTCCCACGGAGCCATCGGGGCGCCCCGCATGTGATGGAGTCGGAGCACACGTTTCGCATGGAAAGATGTTTCCAGAATATTCATTTGAATCAAAGGGTGTAAAGCGGCATGTGAAAGCTTTCCCCATTTCTATGAAAAGCTGTCTGCCCGTTCATACTGAGGTGTGTCTTTATGGTCCTACAGAGAAACGGACAGTGGTTTCCTCTGAGCTCTGGGGCCTTCCACCAAGGTTCAAGGTCAGAGAACGAACGGTGTCACTGCCTCACAGGACTGAGTGGCAGTGTTACGGCACGCTCAGGGCCGGAGTGCACACACGGCTACAGTCACGGGCCCAGGGGACCAGCAAATTGCCTGTGGAACTGCTCCTTGTAAGGCTGGAATGATCTCTCCGTCTCAGGCTTTTCTCTGGGAGGAGAGTAGACAGCACAATAAAGTCTGGAACTGGAACC